>BQNB010030544.1:0-54787 GCA_026074375.1 Tanacetum coccineum
TAATTTAGGTTTAGAAATTTAGTTTGAATTTTTAGGAGTTAAATTTAGTGTACTTGCTTAATTGTCGCATTTTATTTGTTTCCCATTAATTGTTAAGTGTTTAATTGTTTTTAATTGATTGTTTTAAGTGTGCTTTTAATTAGTAGTTATAGAAAATCAAATCAATCTTCGAACCCATTCAAATCAATATCCAATATCAAGCGAGGTTTTAATTTCTCAAATCGTTGGAAAAACGACCCGGGAAATCATACTTTCCGGAAAACATACGTATATTATATATTATATATATATATATCTTTTAAGAGTGAACTTTCCTTAGGGAAAGTTCTTAATTGCTCTTGTGGTATTATATTGTATATTTTATTGTGTATCAGGAACCATCCATATATTCAAAGAATATAACCAACACTCACATTTGTCTTATGTAACAATACTCCTATACTGTTAACCGACAATGGACATATTTAGAATAATAAAATTATTCAATGGTTAAACATGCAAATATAGGATAACAATTATTATATGTATGAATAACAAATACCACGTATCTTTATTCATTAGAAAGTAAAAATTGTCTTACATCCCAATTATCCAAATACTAAAAACATATATGCATGAAACTAATTAGCAAGTTGAAGTCCAATGTATCACACATTCTCAACTTTTCCTTTATAAGATAACTAAATAGTTATCTGAGTAAACTTTTTGAATACTTGTTTCAAATTCACAAATTTGTGAAGAATTTGAACGCTATGATGAGTGTCGTATGTATATTTGCATACTATTGCAAGAATCATAGTATGGAAATGTGACAGTACCTTTTATGAGGTATTTGTAGTCACCCACATACTTATCTCAGACAACCATCTTTACAGTTTCTTAAAATGTAAAGTATTCTCATTCTTTAATGTGTATTGCAACTATGCTCTAAGATGAGCATATCTAGTTAGCAGATTTATCATAAATGATGAAATCCTACTATAACTAGAATTGATTATTCTCTAGCATCATGTGTGCACAAACAACACTATGCCTTATGTAATTCGTAAACATTTATTTTTAACAGTCATCTAAATCACTCTTAATTAGATACTTTTATCAGTCATCTAAACACTCTCAATTAGATACTGTTGTTGTTAGCTCATCTTGCTCTTAACCAGTCTCATACACAATATAAGATATACATGATGAATCCTTTGTTAAAACACAAGGTTTCCATCCTTGTATTAAATTATCTCAAGTGCAATATATCATTTATGTTGGAATATGTTAGTTGGATTAGCAATATACGACTAGAAATGTGTGAGCCTATTGGGGGCACACACGTTAAGACACTTAGAGTGCGTTTAATACTTCACGTATGTTTCTATTGTAAACCAAAGGACCTAAAACGACAAGACATGAATCATATGGGTGCCTAAGTGTTGTAGCCAGCCATGAAGATTCTAGAGAGTGTCTAGGTTCGTTGGTTCTTGGAGATAAGGGTAAAGGAGAGTTGTGATAAGGATGAAAAAGAGGTTTCCTAATTCTATCATGATTAGGGCTTGAAGGGTATATAAACCCCTCACCCCTAAGTCATTATGGACGACACATACATCACAGAAAATTACTCGTCCTATACATCCGAATACAACATCTTATTCATTTGTTATCTCCTACTTTATAACAAAAGGCAAAACCCTTAATATATACATTAATGTATACGTATGGAGTGATATCCATGTAAATTACATGCATGTGATGTTTTGACATAAATGCTTATTCAACAGAATGTTTGTACACCAAAGGATTTGTAGTCCAATGGTTGTGCTATTCACTTTTGTTGTAGCAGACCTGGGTACGAGCCCCACGAAGGTCAGTTTTGGGTTTTTCTTTTTTTGTTTGTTTCTTGGTTCGATCCAAACGCATATCACTTGGTATTTGGATCGGATCTAGAACAAGTATTAAACACGGGTTGTTTGTGATATTCGGTTCAAGAAACAAAAGTAACACTTGGTGTTTGAGAGACGTGAAGTAACGACTAGCATCGTGACGTGCTTGTTCGACGTGTTGTGTGAGCAACCGTAGAGGTGACAATTTAGTCACTAGTTTCATAACATTTGCTGTTGACTTCGAGGGTTAGTATTCTATTTACTTTTCATGTTCCTTCTTTGTTTATTTATTGTGTGTTAATTACATGAACCAAACTATATCCATATCCGCTGCGTACTCGTAGTGATAATTGGTTAACTGATTATCAAATCCCAACACTTTATACTGACAGTATTAACTATGCTAACAGACTTAACTAATTATACTAACAGAATTAAGTCTGGTATACATAATTCCTAACAATCCTCCTCTAAACTTGAACTTCACTTGTTAACTTCAAGTTTCTTTAGTTTTCTTCAGTTAACACCTAGATTCAACACAAATGAAACTTGATAAAAGGAAGAATAGATTAAAATTAAATGTTAATTAAGCTGAATATGTTATTCTATTCTTGTTTTATCTCGTCTGTAAGACCCCACGCAATTCATGTTGATATGATGGAAGTGGTGAGGCTAGGCACTTAGCAAAAACCTAGTGAGAGTCTAATGGTCTCAGTGGGGAAGACCTCTTTATGAGAAATCGAGGCATTATGTGATTTACTAGCTTTGAAATATATGGAGTTTGTCTTCAATTTTAATCCAATTTTATGTCTGTTTTAATTGCTTATATGTGATATGTCATGTGTCTAGTCAATATGTGCAATATAGACTTTATGAAACTCTTAAAACGGACCTATACTTATAGAGAAACTTGGATTGTACATGTCTAATATTACACACATTATTATACTCCTTGTGACCAATTATGTGTTATTTGCGAAACCGGGGTTTTTGGACAAATTAATATGGACATTAAACTATGAAATGTGATTTCTTGTGAAGCCTTAGTTTTATGTGCGCAATATGGGGTTGAATTGATCTTTAATCTTATCCCGCCCCACTACATGCTTCGGCATATGAGGGAATTATTAGAATTACTTGTGTCTTCGGACACATGTAGGAGTACAAACTAGTGTTTTGATCAATTGGTAAAATCCACCATATTTGGCAAAAAAAAAAAAAACAAATGTTACCAAGGGTTTCTTAACATTAACAAGAGCATTATGTAGTCAATTAAAACGGCTCACCCATTGTTGACAAACTATAAGAGAAGTATAAGCGGGTGATAACTAAGGTTCCCCAAAAGAAGTCAGGTTTTTAATACGCTTCGCGCTGACCTGTTTCTCCGCTTCTTTGTGCATTCAAAATGGAGCTACCGAGAACATTTGACAAAATGATGTCTATACCAAAAAGGTTAACAAGATGTTTTCTTAAGTTTGTGCTACAAGTTGTTTTGCATGCTTCTTGTACACGATTTTTGTCACATATTTTGAAAAATTTATGTGTATACCCCTAGTGAAGTTTTAAGTCTATGCCAGCCAAATGAAGAACACGTGCATTTGGATTGTCTTCTCTGGTCAGACCTCAGGGCCTTTCCAACCCATGGCGAATTTTTTCCATTGGTCAGACCCTTGTCAATTTTCGCACGTTCTCTTTTGGTCGACTTAAATCGAGTTACCTGGTCAGACCTCGGACCCGAGGCATAAGATGAGACAAAACATGTACATGACCTTACTATATGAGTTACTAAAGTCATGTGTCTCATAAATCTAAGAGTTGCATTAACAATGCAATTAACGCTCGTTGTTTACCTCTTGCCCTATTTTTTTTACTCACTGGTTAGACCTCTAGTAATAAGTGGGAGGCCAAGTTAGATCTTAGTCTTATTAGTAATTAATTGGGTAGTTAATTATTTTAAGAATTTAATTATCAAAAATACTAAATTGAACTTTCTATGTTTCGGTTAATTGTGTTATTGCAACATAATTCGTAAACGTGAGTTTGTTTTCTCAAAGAAGACAAACATAGTCTCTTTTCTGGGAAAAAGAGTAAGACTTACTCATATCTCTTCTCATTGGTTGACAAGAATTAGATAGGGTTATAATTGAATTTTATCAATTGTATTTAAACTCACTTTCAATCTTTCATTACCCTTTCCCGGTTCTAAAATTTTTGAAAGATAAAATATTTGTGTAACTAGAGAACATTGTGTCTATAGCTATCAAATAATAACATCTTGCACTTGTCACGATGTATGAGTTTAACCGCAATGAGTAAAGAAAATTACTAGCATGTCTTCTAGGTGTTTTCTTGGACTCATTTCATTCCTTATAGTGCTAAACACCCTTGTGGTTAGACAGACCGATTAAGGAGGAATTGCATGCTATATGTTCAAGTTAATGAAAGTATGAATGGCTAGTCCCTCATCTATATAAGTAGAACTTCATATACTCTGTACAATACCTAAGTACATTGCTACTTGTAGGCATTCTAAGAGAGTAGAAAAGTAAATAAATCGCTATTTGCTTTCTACTGGTGATGTGACACTTACAATGTTGACAAATTCAGTGGGAGCTTTGCGTTTTACTACTGAAATGACATTCATGTGAGGTTGTCAAATTCAGTGGGAGCTACAAGATTTATTTCCTTGTTAGTTGCCCATATTATTTCTAGCTTGCTTTGAAATAATCCATTACTTTCCGAATATGAACAACCATTGTCTAAAGGAAGATTGCATTTTATTTTATAGGATAACTACTTGTTGCTTTCCTGAAACGTTATCTATAGAATAATAATCCACAATTCCTTATTCAACATTATGGTTTGAAATCTACTTGTAATATCTATGACACAATCATATTGTTATCGAGTGTTTGTTGTATTGTTGTCCCGTACACAAGTGGGAGAAATCCTAAGTGTGTGCAAGGAACAACATATAACAATATGATTAATTGGTTTCTCTTGACCGCAAGGTAAGAAAACTAATAAATCTACTAGGACTTAAACACACTAGATGTTTGTTGCCCTATTACATTTAAAAGTCAAGATATAACATAAAGATACTTCAACTTATTGACTATATGATTTAGTTAAAATAATTATGGTTAATTATACAATCATGATTATGAAGTATGAAATTAACTTGAAATCACCATTGAACTCAAGAGTTTGCGTTCATAATTACTTTAGTTAAAATAATTATGTTCTTGTTAAGACATAATTATAAAGTCCTTGAATTTATCAATGACTGATAACATAAAGTAAGTAGTAAAATTGTTGTGTCTTCTTGTTAACACATTAACATGATGTCCTTGAATTATTCGGAGACTTGTAACGTATAACTTGACATGTTCTGTTTTCTTGAAACACATGAACATAGAGTTAACATAAGGTCCTTGAATTATTCAAAGACATATAATGTATTTGACATGTTTTCTTGTAAACACATGATCAAAGAATTCTTGAACTGTTCTGTCTTCTTGTGAACACATGAGCATGGAGTTAAAGTACTTATTCAAGAAATATACATTATAGCATGCACTTGGTTGAAAAAATACTTTGTATTAAATTTGGCTCGACCCAATTGACAAGTATTTGATCCATAGAGAATTAAGTTATCTAAGGAATTCTGATGGAGTCTCACAATTCCAATACTCATAGAATACCACACTATCATGGTATGTCTAATGTGTTGAAACAAACTATATTCATATTGTTTGGTTTCTGATAACTTTAATTACTCTACCTCCAAAATCTATCAAGGTTAGAAATTTGCGTGTGTCATGGATGCACTCAATATAGTTTTAACCTAGAAGGTATTCAAGACATCATCTATTAGGGATGAATCCCATTATGTCTTGATTTATGTTCTGAAATTTGTTAATATCTTATGAAGCATATTATTAACAAGCTAGAGATGAGAACTATAAAATGTATTTTGTTGTCCCAATTAAGAACAATTTATTGTTGCTTAAATACTTAGTATTTAGAGAAGTTAGAGAATATCACTTCTTAACGAAAGTAAGTGATGAGGTATCTATAAATCTTGGAAATAATCAAGAACAAAATACATAACCTTATGAATTCACTTGTTGATGTCATACTAAGTTTTACATGAAAAAAATGTCAGAAACTCAAAGTAATAATTAACTCTCATCATAAATCCGTAAGGATGCCTCATCAATGGAGTGATATTTTTATATCAATGCTGAGGAATATAAGTTAGAGGGTCATAATAAACCTGTTAACTAATAAGATGAATTATCACATCTTGGATCTAATAAATATCTTATAACTATGAATGATAAGATGCAGTCCTTAAAAGACAATCAATGTTTTGAGAATGATTGATCTTCAATTTCACCAAACAGTAAAATGTAGGGGGGCGTGAGATGAGTTTTCTTTTTGAAGAAAGCCTCATAAGGACAATATTGTATACATATTAATGCCTGACTGATGATAAGAGTTTTAATTTTACTCAAGCAATTGACTATGATTAAATCTTTCTTTTCTACACGCATTAATTATATAAAGATAACTAATTGTCATCTGTCACATGGTGAATTAAGGATCATAACAGTTTTTCCATAATGATTACATATTGCAGGCGGTATGTAATCAAAAGGGTTATGAGTCCATATTTGTAATATGACAATTAAGTTTTATAACTCTTTTCTTTATGATTACTTTTGCGAGGATGGTGTATAATCAAAAGGGGTATGGGTATATATAATCTTTATAGAGTATACAAGATAAAAGAATCCAAGCGTGGATTAGATCATGCATCTAAGAGCTGAGATCTTAAGTTTAATTACAATAAGATTTTTTGATTAAATTAAGATAACTCCCGAGTATACCTGACATCAAGTAGGAGCACTACGTTTTTTCCTTAAAATTCATTTGTTGTGTAACAAATTGAAGGTATCATTCCATCTAAGATAGATGTTAATCCTTGAGGTTGGAATGATACTTCACTTGGGAATTTAGGAAATAAAACAAACGACCTTGGAATAAATGTTTAATGAAATAAACATATGCGAAAATTAAATCTAACACAATGCAATACATCAATGAAGCATGTCTAAAATGATATATTTCACTTGAGATAATTTAATACATGGATGGAAACCTTGTGTTTTTTTAACGAAGGATTCATCATGTATATTTTAACTGTTTCTGAGACCTAGGTTTCACATTTGCACAAAGAAGATGAGCTAACAACAACAGTGTCCTTATTGAGAGTGTTTAGATGACATGATAACAATAATATTAATTGAGAGTGATTTTAGATAATTGTAAGAAATCAATGATTACCAGAATTATAGCAAGGCCATAAATGTGTTTTGTGTACACACGATGCTAGAGACTAATCAATCCTAGTTTAAAGTAGATTTTCATCATTTAAGATAAAACAGCTAACTAATATCTCAACTAAGAGCATTGTTACAATACACATTAAAGAATAAGAATACTTTACACTTTAAGAAACTGTAAAGATGATTGTCTGAGATAGGTATGTTGTTGACTTCAAATACCTCATAAAAGGTACTGTCACATTTCTATACTATGATTCTTGCAATAGTAGTGAAAATATACATACGACACTCATCATAAAGCGTTCACATTGTTCACAACTTTGTGAATTTGAAACAATTATTCGGAAAGTTCACTCACAAACTATTAAGCTGTCCTTGTACAGAAAGTTGAGAAATGTTGTATACAATGGACTTCAACATTGTAATTAATTATCATGCATTATCTGTTTTAGTAATTTTAGATAATTTAGGATGTAAGGATAATTTTTTACTTCTCTGAATGAGAAATAAAGATAACTTGGATTATGTTATTCAAATCATATAATAATTTGGTTATCCTATATTAGCATGTTTAATCCATGAATGAAATATCATTCTAAATATGTCCCTTGTCGTTAGAAATATGGAGAATTGTTACATAAGGCAAATGTGAGTGTTGGTTATATTCTTTGAATATAATGGTTCCCGCCAAACTCATGTTTATTCACAAGGGATGCATATTGGACACCCTAACCTTCGAATATTTACTTTTGGATCCTTAGTCATGAGTAAATATCAAAAAAATGGTAGTTAAGTCGATCTTGGACTTGAGATCTAGACAAACAAGTTCTGGTATGTTGGGATATTACTTTTGATTCTATGTCAAACCTCACCTGAAAATGATAGTTTATAAAGGCATATTAATTGGAAGTGATGTGAAGCATCATTCACAACTCTTGTATTCAACAAAGAAATTGTTTCTTTTCATTTCTTCTCTCCACATGAATGTGTAGTGATGATACCATTGGCGCCGCTCTCCAGAATTACTCAGGTAATGCATGGTCGTGAAGGAGCCCAAAGGTGTAGTTCAATATGATTCATTATTACATTTGGTAATATAGTGTATTAAGTTCTATAACGAAATCTAAATGGTTAAACTATATGTGAATGAGTTAGAGATCCATATTCCATGTGTTTAAACGGTATCTGAACAAAGGGATGATATACAAGAGATACATAACCATGACTACAAAGAATGGTTTTTTGAAACATGATCTTAGACATTTCTTTCTATTATTTAAAACTAATGTGAGAGTTGCTAGAACGTTATCTGTCGTTAGTATATGGGCATCTACTACTCCAAACCCCAATTAGAGCTGTTGAAATATGTTAGTTGGATTAGCACCTATACGACTAGAAATGTGTGAGCCTATTAGGGGCACACACGTTAAACACTTAGAGTGCGTTTTAAACTTCACGTAACGTTTCTAATTATAAACCAAAGGACTTAAAATGACAAGACACGAATCTTATGGGTGCTTAATGTTGTAGCCGGCCATAGAGTGTTCTAGATAAGTGACTAGGTTCATTTTGAAAGAGATAAGGATAAAAGATGAGAGTGGTGATGAGATAAGGATAAAGAGGATGATAGTAAATGGGGATTGTGAGGTGTAATTCCTAACTTATCATGAGTAGGGGTAGGAGGCTATAAATACCTCCTCACCCTAGCTCATTTGAACGTCTTATACATCACAAACACTCCACAATCCAAATAAGATTTGTATCTCCCTTTTCTCTAGTAGCCGAATAGCATAAACCCTAATCGGGTTTTATTGATTTTCGGTTCTTCTTCACATCTTCTATTTAAATTCGATTAATTCTAAAGGGTTAATCTAATTGTGATTTGATCCCAAGGCTGTTCTAGAAGGTGTAATACATTGGTTTATATGTTGTCAAGGCGTGACAACAAGGGGAAACAATTAGGGTTCCGTTTGGGTGATTTTCGGTGCATTCTATCCTAATTCGGTTCTACCGAATTTTGTGGAAACCCTAATCCCATTTGCTAGTTTTCGGTGCTGTTTCTTTATGAGGGACATGGTACTTCAGTAGGTTTGTGTTACAAAGGTTGTTTGGGATACCCATGAAGTTGGACTAGCATCCGGGCGCACTCGTTGGACGTGTTTGTGTGAGCACTCGTAGAGGTGAAAACTTATCCACTTTGTTTCATTAGCATTTGATTCATCAAGAGGTTAGTTTTCATTTACCTTGTGTTTATTTATTGTGTGTTAATCATATGTACCAAACTAGATCCGTATCCGCTGCGTATTTGTGGTTGTTAATGGTTAATGGTTTATCAAATCCCAACAGGTGGGACACAGGTTGAGTTGTTGTGGCATTTCACACAAACAAATTGTCGCATTCTAAGTATATGTAACTTTTTTACATTTGATACACATCATGAGTTAGTCATTTAATTCTCCATAACATATATGTATTATTGATACAATATACATAAAATTAGATAGACAGAAACTCTGATCATAAACTTTATTGGACTTAAACTCACAAACGAGTCGGAGCGTCTAATATATGTGATCATGTTTTTGTGATGTTTGAATTCACAAAAATGTAAGACGATCAAAGTAACTTTGTTAAATTCTATATGATTACATAGTATCATATTTCTAAATAGCTAGTACTTGACGATCAAAGTAACTTTGTTGTGTTAAATCGGTTGACTCTTTGCCGTCATTCGTCTGCTTTTGCTTTCCTCCATGTCTTTTTCACGTTTCTTATATAGCTTCTCCAGTACACGTTTTGCTTCACACTGGGGAAAGTTTACAAGATCATAATAGTGTGGAGCGATATCAACAATCCATTCACCACGAACTTCTGTAACAGTGCGTATAAAATTCCTGCTTGTTAACACATATTCGTTATAAATAACCCATTCCGGCTTGGGATCCAAACAATTTGATGGCTTGTGATCCAAACAATTTGATGGGTGCATATGAACAACTTGATTGTCTTTCACGGTCAAATAGTGTCCAGTGCGCTCCAAATGAGCAACCTGCATGAAGTACCCTGCTAACATAGCTTTTCTGATGTTGATATAGTAGTCACTGTTGTTAAAATTTGTGCTGACTAACTTGAGGTTGAACCTCGCCATTATACGAGCCAGCTGTTGCCTCACATTATCTGCGGATTTGAGTGCCCTATGATTCAAAAAGTTCTCGTAGCACCATGATGGATCTTCATTATTTTGCTTGTAGGCATGATATACGTTCAGCAGCGTGAGATGGTCCCCTTTAATGTGTTCAAAGCGACCTTTTGCCTCGTCAGCAGCCTTC
The DNA here is from genome assembly GCA_026074375.1 of Tanacetum coccineum. NCBI lineage: Eukaryota > Viridiplantae > Streptophyta > Magnoliopsida > Asterales > Asteraceae > Tanacetum > Tanacetum coccineum. The sequence continues at coordinate 10,555 of BQNB010030544.1, forward strand.
TGAGCTTCTCTAGGCCGGACAAAGCAATTGGGTACTGATAGCATAGCCGCCACCGAAAGAATTTCGTTCGAGCAGTTGAACTCAGGGCTTACTACAAGCATCTTCCCCATTTGAGGATCTAGCGGGAACTCGCTCATGATTTCACCCAGCTTGGTCAAGTTTCCTTCATCATCTAACGCTCCCAAATAATTCAAAACCTCAAGTGCACGCATCAAAGTCTCAGGGGCAGGCGGGTCCATGAAATCAAAATGAACTAAATCATCGATACCAAGCTTCTTCAGAGTAAGAACCGTATTTGCAAGGTTCGACCTAAGAATCTCAGGGTAGGTTTGTTGCTGAAGATCGTTATTGAAACTTCTCTCTGGTGCACGCATCAAAGTCTCAGGGGCAGGCGGGTCCATGAAATCAAAATGAACTAAATCATCGATACCAAGCTTCTTCAGAGTAAGAACCGTATTTGCAAGGTTCGACCTAAGAATCTCAGGGTAGGTTTGTTGCTGAAGATCGTTATTGAAACTTCTCTCTGTGTATAATCTGAAACATTTACCCGGTTGTGTAATTCCAGCACGACCTGCCCTCTGATGAGCACTCGCCTTTGATATTGGAGAAACCAACAAAGACTCAACACGTACACATGGATTGAAGAATCCTACGTTTTAAAAATGAATTTATCTAGTATCCCATCAAAATTAATAATCTTTAACCAAATGATAAAAAGTTAAGATATTGTATGAGTTTGGGGAGATCTCATAGATTATTATTATTCTATCAGCCGACCTAGCATCCCTGTAACATAATAGTAATTTGTACTTAAGAAGAGAGTGCACACAGTAGTTTATAAAGAAGCAATATGTCTTCTTTCTGGTCGATGTGGGAGTGTAAAGCATAAAACAAATTGTTCTAGCTAATATATACTTATAACCTTTGCCCTTTTTATTTTGAACTAGCAATTGAAAAGCCCAAATTTAAGCTACTATACGAATTTCAACACAAAACATGGAAACCAAAATAAAAAATTGAATAAAAAATCACTTAGAAATAAATTAAGCCTGAACTACCATCGTTTTAGCTTATTCAGTGCAAACATAATATCAAAGATTTTAGATTATTTGTTTAATAGGAGCTTTAATATCCACGAAAGGGGTTATGGTTCCGAGGTAACTCTTTCGTCACCTCGTAGGCCTGGCTTCATGTTTGAGTCGAAACTCATTTTGCATAAAATCCCAAAATTGGGTTGTCAAGTTACTTTCCGGCGTACTCGACGTGGTTTCCCTTTTTTTTTTGGAGGGACGTGGTCCCGGATCATCTCCGAATAGCTTCTCGTGTCCGGTGAGATCAACCGATGCAACTAAAGGTGGTGTTAATTCAAAATAGGATTTGAAACAACACAACTTGGAACCAGATTTGTAAAATGTTGATAAGCAACAACACTAAGTGTTTATGATTTTGGAAGATAATGTGTGGATGGCAATGTTAAACATGTGATCTTAAATGACTCGTTAACCTGCGCACGAGAGTGTTAGCATCATATCTACAAAAGTGACCATAAGTCGAGATCATGCTCCCGGTGCTCCTCTTTTTTAGAAATTCTATCTCAAGTAACCTTTGATAACTTATAATCCACTTGTGCTGATAAATAAATCCACTGGTAATCTCCCCCACCGGATCCCCACCCTAATCACCGTCTTCCCCACCCTAATCGCCGTCTTCCCCAATCACTAAACTAAATATACCTCATCCAAAACAAATACACAGATCAGGGACAACTCCAACACCATCGACACCATCATCAACACCAGGCAAAAACATTGGTGTGTTCCTAAACCAGATGCTACCGTTGTTGCACTTCAATCAAACAATGAAATATGATTCATCACCCTAAAAAAATGTTACCATAATGGCGGCGATTTATGACAACCCTTTTTGTTTTTCAGTGGCTTCTTGTCGTCATTAGGGATCCTTCCCCTCTAAACCCTAATTTTTTTGAGCCCTAATTTTATTGTTTCAATCCTTTTTTTCCAATTCTCTTTTTCGATCTTCATGGGTACACAACGGTCTAAGGAGGATGAGGTTCACAAGATTTCTACGTCCGTGTTTGTTACAAATTTTCCTGACTAGTATGGCGCTAAGGACATGTGGAATTCATGTAAGGTATATGGGCATGTTGTTGACGCTTATATTCCTAATAGAAAATCGAATGTAGGTAAAAGGTTTGGTTTTGTACGGTTTATCAAGGTATCTGATGTGGAGCGTGTAGGATCGTTTATTTCATAACACGGGTGATGATTCGAGTGGTTTAGCTAGTTTCTAGAGAGAGAAACACTAGAGAGAATATTCTAGAGAGAGAAAATGTGTTTCTTTGTAAAAGGAATAATGACTAGCTTGCCTCTTCCAAAGTTGGAAGAGGCTATATATAGTACTTACAATATACCGGGTATTAGTACCCGGCTTAATACCGAAAATCATACTATTAACTATTAAACTACGAGCTATAATAAACAGTAAAATACAAGGGGTGACCGAGTCTTTTTCTCATATCTAACAACGCACTCTGCTGGTGCGATCTAAACCAACCAAACGCACCCTAGTGTGGTTATAACAACCAAATATAAACACCCCTAATCTGATATAACTAGATCCAAACGTACCCATATATGTTGCTCTAAACCCAACGCACCCTATGTCGCTAAACACAAAACCAACGTACCCTTGTTGGCTGTGAACGAAGCCAAACGCACCCTTGGTGGTCGTTTGAACAAAACCGACGCACCCTTGTTGTGTTTACATAAACCAAACGCACCCTGGACGGTGCAAAAACCAAAACGCACTCCTTTGGGTGTTTTTTATAACAAACCAACGCACCCTTTTAGGGCTGCAATAACCCAACGCACCCTTATTGGTGCTGCTGCTGCGATGGTGGCGGTGATAGGGTGATGGGGCTGCGGTGGTGTTGTAGCAGTGGTGGTGGTGGATCTGTGGTAATGGTATAGGCGGCGGTGGATGGTGTCGGCTGAAGTGGAGAGAGGGGTGGGGGCGGCTGTGGTGCGTGGCGGAGTGATGATGATGACGGGGTGGTGCGTGGGGTGGTGATGTTGTGGTGGCGGCAGCGGTGGTGAGTGGGTGGTGGCGATGGAGAAGCGCGTGGTGGCGCGTGGTGGTGGGGATCGGATAGATCGGGGGTCGATCTACATTTTTGGACTCGGCCGAAAAACTCACCGAAAAAGTTTTCTGGTGGCCGGAGGTGGCGCCGGAGCGGCGGTGGTGGTCGCCGTAAAAAGAGAGAGAGATGGAGGTGTGTGTGTGTTTATATATATTAAATATTTTTATTTAATAAAGAGTGATAATTAAATATAATTTAATTATCTTCGTGTCGGTACGCGTTGTGTGCGCTGTTCAAAATTTTGCGAGGGTATTTTAGTCACTTTCTGTTCGTTTCCGGGTATCGGGCAAAACTAAAAAGTTGTCCGAAAGGTCGTTTTACATAAAATTGCTTTAGAGTCCGGGTCGTGAAAACCTGATTTAGCATGTCGTTTTTGATAAGTCAGCTCAGGAATAACATATATCTTTTTCGTTTTCAAGTCAAATAAGTTAAAAATAACTTGCACATGAGAGATGTAATAATAAATATGATTTTTTATTTAAAATATGTTCCGAAAATTTTACCGGTTACACGGTAATTGCTTTTATGTGACAATAAAAGACCAAAAGTTAAAAAGTCAAGTCAGACCCAAAAAGTCAAAAGGTAAAATAGTCATTTAAAATTCTGAAAATTGCTGGATGTTACAAAATATACGTGTTTCCTTATGATTAATTCTTGGAATGATAAGGCTTATTTAAGCCCAATGGTACAAAGGTAATTTCTGCCCATAATGGTTAACTTTGCACCATTAGTCCCTTTCGTTAAGTCTTTTACAGAGTTAGTCCTTTTTGTTAACTATTTTCTTCAAATGATCCTTATTTATATATATAATAACATATAATGTACATATGTAAAATAATAAAAATGAATAGAGCATGGAGACTAATATATAGTCTAGAGTCGGGTTCACATTTAATATACATTTTCTACGAACTCGAGATAATCTATCCAGTAAACCAAAAAGGAAAAAATTTCGTAAAAATTAAAATAAATAATAAAGTACGGGGTTAAATAACGACCCGAAAATTACGAATTGTTACATAGAAATGAAAAAGCGCTTTTAAAGGTTATGCTTCCGCTGCAATTTTTGATTGTTTGTTTTAGTTGTTATAATAGATTTAAAATTATAACCCACATTTTCTTTTTGTGGTCTTATAGCCACTTATACGTGATTATGACTATCCTGATTATTATAATATATATTTGGTTTAATAGATGTGGTGACAAATTATTAAATTGGCATATACATGATTATAGTAGTATTTAATTTTCTTGTATTGGCTTGTTAAAATATTTGTTTTAATTTATGTCGTTATCATGATCAAAGCAAGGTCCTCTCATGAACTTTAGGCGGTATGTGCCAAACTATAAAGTAGGCTTTTAAACATTTAAACATGTAATATTAAGTACTTGTAAAATAGTTTTATTCGACACTAGAAAACTTGTTATAATAAAAAACGTTAAAACGCTAACAAAGTAATTTTTATCTACTTCCAGATATGTAAAGAAAAGAAGGGGAATTTCAAAAATAAAAATCCCAAATGAGACCAGATTACTTTTAAAACTATAGGTGATTTAATTTTCAGAACTTGGGATTAATGAGAATTTATAATCTTCATTTTAACGACAATACATTCATTTTCAAGTCTTATCATCCGCTACAATACTACAGCAAAAAGTAAAACAAAACAAAATAGGCTCTAAAGTTGGGCTAAGTACTATACATATAACCTGAGTTTAAATATTTTTTTGGGAACTCTCAAGAATTTTGGTTTCCCGCTGTAGATAAAGTTGATTATGAGCAAACTAATTGTGGGTTTTTACTTTTTAATAACGGTTATTATTGTGTGTAGCAGTTATGTCTTTTAGTTGTTTTTCATGATTTAATTATTTTAATTATTTATTTTATACACCATGGTTAAGGCGTTTTGGGGAAAAGTATTAAAATCAAAGTTAAAATTTGTAGTCAATTCTGTTTTGTATTTATTTCAATTGTAAGTATTATAATAGTTGTACTTTTCAATTTTATAAATGTAACAAGACGGATATCAAGACTGGACGCGAAGAGACAAAAGTTGTGTTCCAAGACGATGAAGGCGAAAGCTTATATTGATCCTTCAACGCCAAAGCTATAACACCAGATAGTAAGTGCAGTAGCGTTACTGCTGATGTGAGTATAACGTCGCGGCAATAACTTTCCTCGTGTTATAAGGTAAACAGATATGCGCATCTCTTTTGTATCGTTTTAAGAAAATATCTATGGGATCGGAAACCGACAAATACAGTAAAGTTTGGTAACACAAAACTAAGGATGGAAATTTGGTCCTTAAAAAGTTGAACAGAGTAAAACAACATCACTTATGCACATTTAATTGCTTATCAAATGCGGAAAGCATTAAGGGGGGCAAATTGGAAATGGGTTTCGCTGTGGGGATCATAAACTTGACTTTTAGCAGAGGCAAATTTTCAAAGATAGTTCAAATGACTGATACGGAATATGTAAAATACTTTTACATCTCAAATTAAATAGTTTATGTTTATTCTTTTTGTAAATGTTCAATTGGATTGTTCACTAATTAAGATAGATATGAAATTTTGATCAAGTTTAACTATATGACATTTGTTTGAAATTACTTATTATAAAATTTTAAATAAGCTAAATGTAAATATTGTTATTATGTTAATATTATATAGCGAAAAAACAATTATACTATGCACCTTCTTAAACTGGGTGTTTTTTTGTCTCGATAGACAATATTTTGAGGGACCAAAATGAGTAAATAATAGATAGTTTTGTTTCTTAATTTTGGTTAAAGAAATATGTGCATGATCATTGCAATTGTAAAAAACAATTATATTAACACGGAATTCATTTCTAAAAAACTATTTATCACGTTGGACTAGTTTTTATTAGTGATTTTTTTAGTTGTACATGCTAGACACTAAAATTAGCTGGCCTAAATCTGGTTTCTAGCTTTTAGTTTATTAGGGTTTATCGTGTTTGTACTTTATATTAGTTGATCACTCATACTTTGTAACCTACAGGAATACTAACCCATAGAATGAGTTGAAATAATCGTCACATATATGTACATGTTTAACCTTGATATCATTTCAATGTTCTTAGGGTCTCATTTTGTGTATTATTGCCAATGAAAACACAAACCAACTCACCTAGATTTTTTAAATTTAGCCATTCGTGTAAATCTTTTTTTCTTTGTCTCCATCTCAAGATTTTTTCAGACAGGCTCTTGAATATATATTAAACAATAAAAAGTAAAAACCATGACACATGCACGCGATCAATAGGTTAATGGGTATTGGGTAGTAATCATCTAACATATAAAAAATGCGAATTTGATTGGATATAAAATTACTGGTGATTATGGACCACAGTTCCAACATCTAACACATGTTACATCCTTTATCTCACAACCATTAGATTTTTTCAGTCTGGTTACAATGGCAAGTGATTAAACACTGTATGATCACGTAACTATGGTCCACAATCCACATAGTGCTTTAAGGTTGGCCATATAGGTTTCTTAAATAAATCTCATTGGCATTTTTAAATGTTACTCGTATCAATTAGGTTTATCTTACATTTGTTTATTTGTACTGTGTATTAATCAGCATAAACAAACAAGTTTAGACAAGAAGACAAAAAAGGATAAAACTGTTAGAAGAATGACAGAATGTTAATTAGTTTATTTCTTATACAAGATTTATTTTAACTAATTCAGTTAAATACCACAAAGATGATTTATTAAAGCAGGACTAAAAATATTGATATTATTCTATGCACATACATACATATATAAATAGATAAAACACAACAGGATATTTACGTAAAATGAGTAATTAAACGAAGAAAGATCCATGTTCATGTTACCCGGAAAAGACGAGTTTCCTCTTATGTTCCACGTAAAGGTTTCCAGATTACAATGGGATTCTTATGCGTTGTCTAGAATCAATTTCGTTTTTAGGTACAAGCATATATAAATTTGTGCGTGTGTAGAGTGGCGGAGCTTGAATATTATATGCGGGAGGGCCAAAAGTGTTCAGAATACGTTATGAGAGGCCTAATTTAGAAAACATAAAAAAAATACACATTATACACTAGTGGCTCAAGTCTAGGGGGGCCATAACCTTTTTTTGTCCCTTCGAAGCTCCGCCTTTGTGTGTACATATGAAAACCCCTTAGGAAAACCTAAGTAACAATTATCCGACTAAGCGATTAACCTTCTTTGAGTCGAATGGTTGTGATTTCAAGCCAAGATCTTAAGTTGTTTATGTTTAGCCAAATCACATTGGTTGACCTTCATCTATATATACCAAATCTATGTTTCTTAGCATTCTATACCTATAGTATATATAAATCGTACACAGATTAACATGATATGATTGCTTGAGCAAATAAACAAAGAAAATGATAGTGGCCACAAAAATGAAAAAGTAGTCTTTTGCATAAATATGGTCAAGCCATTAGCTAGTGCCACATCTTTTGTGGTTCGTGCGTAGTGGCCTTTTTGGTCCGACAAATATGGGCCATTCAATAACCTTTTCATATCGTTGGCTAACACATAAGTTAATTTATGAGTCATGATTCAAAGCATTATGGTATTAGCATAGTTCAATATATATATTGACTATAATTTGTGACTGTATATCATGTTTGGTTTTTTAAGAAAAGGATAAAAATGGTTTCATGTGAAGGTAGCATCGACATATTCATACAAAAGTTTGAACTTAACTATCAAAAGGCTTTAGTAGAGTGGTGCCTAAAAGACCTGTAAACCAAAAAATTGTACGTTTAAGTGTAAACTTAGACATGTAATTTATTTGAAATTTTTTATTTTCATAAAAATGCAGTCTATCTTAATGTGCTGTGTCATGCTAATAAGTCATGTTTTTTCTTTGATTCAGTTGACATAATTGATAATTAAACATAAGTTATTAACTGAAAACATCCAAAATAGTGTTATTCATTATGGTTAAATCAAAAGGCCAAAAATGAGATGCTATTGTATAGTTCTAATATCAGCTGTCACAGCTCTCATATTTGGTTGTTTGACCTTTTAGTAAGAACTATGCGAGTACCTGTTCCTAGTGATAATATTTTAAAGTGGCAGAACAATTGTAGGTGTGATATTTTTCTTTTAGTAATTGTCGTTTTTGATTTTTTGATCGATTAATTCATAAGATTTAAAGTCAGTGTTGCACAGATTCATATAAAGTGAAGCCGTTCATTTTCAAAAGGTTAGCGTGTTAGCGTGACACTGATAATTTCAGAGTTGTTTGCACTTAGCAGGAATTGAACTTGAGACCTCACACATTTTAAGGTTGCAAAAATCGTGAATCGGTGGTAGTTGGTCGATCTCCTTGTAGCTTGTAATCGGTTTAGGCAGAATTAATCAGTGATCAATTGGATTAGTATTTTCGGCAAGTTTTGGGTATTTTCGGCGGGTTTTAGGTACTTCCGACAATATTTTACTTAAAAACAACTTGTAATAGATATATATAGCTAATGTAAGTGACTAAAACAAGTTTACGATGGTTTTTGGGTATTTCTGACAAGATTTGTAGTTTTCCGGCAAGCTTGACCACCGTTAACCGCCGTTAACCATGGTTGACCAATTTGTTTGACCGATTGACACAAATCGGAAAGTTTGGTGGCCCGGTAGCACCTAGACGGTGATTAATCGGCCTTTTAGTCTTTTTTTTTTTGCAACATTTTAGCATAATAGTCACTAGCTTTTTTCGCCAGTAGGTTACCCCAAAGTGGTTTAACTATGATATATAGGTTGCATTTTGTGTAACATTTATATACACAACGTAAAATAATTAAACATAACTGAAAAAATATTGTAACACACAATAATGCAATTAAAAGAACAATTATCAAAATGTGTTAGAGAACGTATAAAATATTAGTGAAACTCAAAATGAAAGCAACTTTCTTTTAATCTTGTATGGTTATACCAACATAAAGACAACAATTTTTATTTATAAATTAATAAATATAGGTAGGACATAAATAAAAGTTTGAAATCTAAAGCAATTACGATTAACACATTAAGATTAACGGGGTATTTGGACATAACAAATTACTCCGTAATGATATATGAATTTTTTTAATGCCAATTTTATTATAAAATTAGTAATGAGCTAGAAAAAAAATTACAAACGTATGAGGTTACGATTTTGCATCCAAGTAACCCAATTAAAATTAGATAAACAACGACTAGAACACTAAGTAATGTCATTTGAACTATATCATCAAAAAGGAGATCCTTTCGAGAAAGACAATTATTAAATAAGGATCGGTTTCTGAATCTCCATAAAGACCACCACATCACATAGCAAACACCTTCGAACACAACCTTTATACTCATAGACATACGGATGTTCTTCATCATAGGAATGAAAGACGGGATCATCGAGCTCCCACCAACGTGTCACCTTACTTCTCACTTGACGAGCCACGGGGCATGAGAAGAAAAGATGAGATGTAGACTCAACCGAAGCATTACATAAATGGCAAAGAATGGAGGTGATTTCCACACCTCTAAGGGAGATTCAACTGGGTAGACAGTTTATCCAAGAACACTCTCCAAATAAAAACATTACTGTAATTTTTATGAGAATAACTTTTACCCATCTAGTAGGCACATCCTCTATAGGTAATACAATATCATCAACAAGATTACGTACCGATTTCACCGAAAACTCACGCGAAGCATAGACCAAATCCAACAATCAAGCATTTGGGCGGGGGCGGCTTAAGCCTTCTTGAGGCCTAAAGCGAAACTTAAAGTGAGGCTTTTTCGATGATTTTTTTTGCTTAAGCTCATCTTTTCGATTCATTGGATTAGAAGAACATCCAACTATCAAACAAAAATGCAATGAGAATCTAAAAGTTGATTGACGATAGAAAAAAATAGCATAAGAAAAAGAAAATCAAACTTTCGTTTCATGATACTCTATAGCACGGCTGAAAAACGAAGCATCACGAACGAGCCTTGTTCTTGTTCTTTAGTTTAAATTTAAACGAACAAACGGAATAATGTTAACGGTTAAACAGACGGGCACTGGTGTTCATGTTTCTTTAAACGTGTAATTTGTTTACATTATAGGATAAAAGTCATTAGGATTAGCCTTGAATGAGCTCAATTCATTTTTTGGAATAATAAAAAAATAGACCTAGTTATTTTTCTTAAACTGAAATAAGGATTTAATCCTATGGACCTAAAAATAAATAAAAAGTATCAAATATCCTTTATATTTTAGCAATTTTTGTAAATGGGGGCTTTTATATATTGAGACCTGAAGATGATGCAGAAGTAAATACGTGACAAGTTATATATTCATAAATGGCGTTAAAAAATTGGGGGCGTTAGAAAAATGAGGGGAGGCTTAAAGCGATGGCTTTACTAGCTTTACCCTTGAGCCACCATTGCATTTGGGGAAGAATCAAATCAACAAGACGAGACTGAAGGAGCTGATGTTGTGCGTCTTCAGCCCCGCCTCTTGAAGAACGACGATAATAAGAGGTCAATGAAGCATGCGTCATCTTTTCGGCCATCGTGATATGCTCGCATGATTTTATTTTCTAAATACTCTGTATTTGTTAAATCTGAAGCTAGAACATTAGAATACTACAACGTATAATTTTACAGAAAATGTTGATATGACATCCATTAGCTCAGCTTCAGCCCTGATGATATCATATCGACATTTTATCTACACACTTGAAATTCAATAAAAAAAGTCGTCACTTCCAACCATGAAATAAACAATTCGATAAAAGTTGGTTCCATATTAATAAAACAGAAAATAGTGACGTTCTTTTAAAAGTTAGTTAAAGTTGACACCATTTTTCGGTATTGATAGAAACATCTTCCTATATAAACATCATAACACACGTTCAAATAATCCATCATATCCTCCTTAACTTCAAACACCAAACAACAACATTAAAAAACATTAACAACCTTAAGCCATCATGGTTGTTAACATGATGAAGTGGGTACCATGGCCACCACTTGCATCATCTAAGTTCCAAGCAAAGATCACCATACACCATGTCCAAGACTTGTCGAAAAGTGGTCAAGATTGTTCGAGCTTGAGTGTTGAAGTTAAGTGGAAAGGGTCGAGTAACCGGATTAGTTTTAAACGAGGGAGTGTGACGAGAGATATGACGAAAGGCGGATTGGTTACTGATGATGGTGTTGTTGTATGGAATGAAGAGTTTGATAATGTTTGTGATTTGTTAAAGGTTGGTGTTAATGATGGTGGATTTTGTCATTGGGATGTTGGATTCAAGGTGTTTAATGTAAGTTATCAAATCATATTTTTGTTATGTTTCATGAATTTTTTATGTTTGATCATATATAGTACTAAATGATTAATTCCATAGTTGTTGAAAGATTTCTGGATCATGTTTTTGTTGTTCAGGGATCAAACCAAGGACCAAAAAGACGGGATCATGTTGTTGCAACCGGATCGTTGAACCTTGCTGAATTTGCTTATGGTGAGCAGGAAAAGACACCAATAAATGTTCATCTTTCGGTGCCTGGTACCACAGATTGTCATCCTGTACTCTCGGTAAGTACCTACAAAAAATGCTTCCTTTTGCAAAATAGGCAAATCAGTTCAATATATACTTTCGACAACCTTCCTTTTGAGCTGCTCTTTTCATTTTTACATGTTTGACCCGTTAAAGATAAAACATAACCCGGATCAACCCATTCATTCATAAGTACGTGAGTCAAAGTTTCTCACCTGATAGTCAATTCTAATATGCAGATATCACTTAGCCTCCTGGCAATGAGAACCGAACATGACTCGAAACAACTGGAACAAAGATTTGTTAGACCTCTTGTTGGAGACGAGCCTTTGGGTCTTAAAGCTGGTTTTAAGAAAGTCAAGATCTTCAGAGCATTTTCGCCTAACCGCGCTAAAAAAGCATACTCGGAAGAAGGGAGCAGTGATGGGAAAAGCTCGGTCAGAAGTGCAGACTATCCATTTGACTCGGACTCATCTGATGGAACAGATGAAACTGATTCTGAAGAAATGGATAATACTGATTTTACTATCAAAAAGTCTTTAAGCTATGAAAATTTAGTTTATGCAAATCATGTCGGAGGATCAGCCATAGGGGATCGGATATACTACCAACTCTATAACTCAAAAGCTGATGTCGTAAGTGTATCTGCGAATGATCAGGCCGAGAGACAAATGCCAAAGCGTAGCATCTTTCCATGGAGGAAAAGAAAGTTGAGTTTTAGATCTTTTAAAGCTAAAGGAGAGCCGCTTCTAAAAAGAGACATTCGAGAAGAAGGTGGAGATGATATTGACTTTGATCGTCGAATGCTGACATCATCAGACGAGTCCTCATACGGGGTAAGTTTTATCCATGTTTTTAGATATTTACTTATGAACCTGTTGATTCGGCTTATTATTTTATCAATATTGGGCCGAAAGTTGCTCAAAAGATCATATAACTCAAGAACTATATATTTCTGGATAAAACGTGCTTCTGGGCAACACACATCCCACCCGTTTTAAATCATACCCTTACGAGATTACCCGTTTTGAACCAAAACCTTTCGGCCTGACCCGACTGGTTAGATCATACAAAATGACCCGTTTTGAAGATTCCCTTATTATTTGCTCTTTTTCTTCCATTTCCATTTTTTAACGTCTTTTAAATTATCACAGTGGCACAGAAGTGATGAAGGCTCAACAACAAGTAGATCATCAATCTCTGAATTTGGAGATGACAATTTTGTTGTCGGTAAATGGGACAACACAGAAGTAATAAGTAGAGACGGGCTCATGAGTCTCCAAACCCAAGTTTTTTTTGCTTCCATTGACCAAAGAAGTGAACGCGCATCAGGTGAAAGTGCATGCACATCATTAGTCGCCACCATTGCCACTTGGTTCCAAAACAACCATAATCAAATGCCCTTAAAATCAGAACTTGATACCTTAGTTCGTGAAGGTTCATCAGAATGGAGAGACCTTTGTAAAAATGAAGTTTACAAAAAACGCTTCCCGGATAAGCACTTTGACCTTGAAACCGTCCTTGAAGCCAAGACTCGTAATCTTGAAGTTGTACCTGAAAAGTCTTTTGTTGGATTCTTCCAACTTGAAGATGGCGTTTTCGACTTTCTTGATGGTGCTATGTCGTTTGATAACATATGGGATGAGATCAGTCAAAATGGGTCAAACTCAAACCATGTCTATATTGTTAGCTGGAATGACCATTTTTTCATCTTGAAAGTTGAACGTGATGCATACTATATCATCGACACTTTGGGAGAGAGGCTATACGAGGGCTGCAACCAAGCATACGTCTTAAAGTTTGATAAAGACACTACGATCCAAAAACTACCTGTTGACTCACAAAAGTCAAATGCAAAAGCTAAACATTCATTGGTGTCGAAAGGTAAAGAATCGTGTAAAGAGTATATTAAGAGCTTTTTAGCTGCAATTCCGTTAAGAGAACTGCAAACAGATGTCAAGAAAGGGTTGATGGCAGCATCAAGTCCGCTTGTGCATCATCGGCTACAAATTGAATTTCATTATACCAAGTGTTTGGCAGTGAACACTAATATGTCGACTATTGTAGTATGATATAACACTTGTTAACTGTACTATAGATCCTTTTGTATTCTTAAATGTTTGAATTCCAATTTTTGAATGATGAGATTAGCAGTAAGAATCCAACAGTATTATATGAAATTCTCAAATTCGCCAAAATTAAATGAGGATACATTCTCAAAATGGGGTTGTATATCCTATGAGCAATATGTCGTATGACCACAAAAACTTTATTACTTAGGGAAAAATTGAAATGGTGTGTCTTAGTCAATTGTGTTGTTGATCTTATTATTCCAGCATATCAGTGTCACGTATAATCGTCATTGAAGGGAGTACGATTGCTGCCAACGAATTTCTTTCAAGCCCGTCACCTTCATCAATAATGAGCCGAAAGCCCTCAATATGCAGCTTCCCGTGGTGACCACTCACTAAGATTGTTTCATGCTTTGCTAGTTCCTAAATTATAATCAATTAGTATAAGTATATGAAGCTAGCTTCTAATATTCAAATTAGCGCGCAATTGCAAGATGGTCGATCAAGGCCAATGTGTCACATACGCGCATCCAGATAAAGAGCTGATCTCGACTATTGTTCCGCACGCTGGAGTATATGTAGTTCAGGATAAATATTCACTGTGAGAACAAACAAGAAAATGTGTGTGTGTGCAAACATCAAAAAAGAACATATGACCTGACTCTAATTATCTTAGAACACCAAACATAACCTAGCTTAAAAGCAAGACTCGTAGGTAGGCCGACAGAAATATGATGTGTTCAGAATGTGCACTACTCGCATTGTCGCGCACGTCGCTTTGCTAGTGTCACGCTCAATTCCTCTATGGTGCGCTATATTATGCTACTAGTAGCTATATGACTGCTGTATTGCGTGCTAGCTTATAATTGCATAAATATTAGAAGTCATAGCTGCGTCTCTATGTGTTGCATTATAAGAAAAAAGTTGCGATATACCTCTGACGCACACTTTGACTGTTTCTATGACCCCACAGATACACACTCACTTATTTGTCTACCCCTCCTTAACTGATTGATTCAGATATGCCACAATAGTCCTGGGCAGCAGCTCATCTCCGGCGCGCGCGCCTTCCACTCCCGCCTTCTGACCGCGTGTCCCCACTATTCGGAATTTGGTGTTCCTCGCTCTTAGAGTTGTCATTTGTTCTTCGACATCTTTATCTTTCTCCAAACCAGCGTGAACTGCAATCAGTTTACAACGTTTGGTCCCTTGAGCAGTGTTCATGCATACATCATCCTGAAAATAACAAGTGCGTCATGAGCTACTCACTGTCACTATAAGAAATAAATCACAAGAATAAATAGAGCCACACCTCTTCATGGATCCATGCCATATTCGCCAAGAACTTCTTATGCTCAATGGGAAATTCTCTGATAAAATCTGAAAAGAATATACGTAAAGCTTAGAACAACCGAAAATTGAAAGATATATGATAAATATGGGACGAAGGGAGTAATTAGTAACCCGGAGAGCCGTGAGGGAAGCCATAAGATGTGAATGTAGGTCGTGAAGTATAAATTGAGCTATTATTAGGATGCCACAATTCTTTGAACAATCCACCCCACCTCCTCCCTTGCACATGCATGTTCTCATAGCCGTCGCCCTTATACCACCCTTTGTCCTACTCGAGACTCTTATATCGATCCCACGTGGCACAAAACTCCACACCTTTAGGTGGCGGAGGCAAAGCTCCAACAAAGGCCGCGAAAGCAAAGTCGTGATTTCCAGCAAGGAAAACATGTGACTGTTTTGGATGTTTTGAAGGCAAAGATATCAAAAAATGGAGCACGTCCCGAGTGTGAGGTCCATGGTCACAATAATCACCAAGAAAAATGATGTGGGCGGATTCGAACTCGTTTGGCTTAATTTGGATTTGCAAATTGGACCAAAGATTTTTTATTTTAGTTGCATAACCATGGATGTCTCCTATGCAAATCACCACTTTATCATTATTAGATGTTGCCATTCTTAGTGTTTATTAATCTGCATATGGTGTTGTATTTCAGCATTTGTACTCAAAATTTTCCTATAAAAAAAGGAAGGGACTAGCCTCCATGTTTGAAACCAACCACAAAGTCGTGTAATTTTGATTAATCAATGACTTTAGAAATTCTTTTAGAAAAAAAAAATGACTTAGAGAAATAATTGATAATGCACATGCTCAAAGGTTTAGTAAATGCGTACTATAATAAAAGAGTAAATTGAAAATATTGTCCATGTAATTTGGCCAAATTGTATGTGTCGTCCCTAATATTTCAAAACTGCATGCACGGGAGAACTTTGGGTCGCATTTTTCGTCTTTAGGTTACAGTAAAGTGACTTACCTGTTTCGCGATAAATAATTTAAATCTTTCAACTAACCAAACCGAACAAATCATGTCCACTCATTTTTCATTAAAAAATCTCACTTTTCACCACTTTTTTTAGAAATAAAATATTTTACAAACGCTAAATCGTTAAGCGACATACACTATCGCAACGAGAAATTTCCATCTTGAACATGCATTATAATTATAATATATATCAAAAGGCAAACAAAACGTCGCCGTTTTTGGCCTTATTCACTGTTCACTTTGGAACAGTACTTTGCTATTGTTCATCGAGTTAGCCCAAAAAAGGCCCAACATGAAAAAAAACCACTATTGGCCCGAAATAGAAAAAAAAATTCGAAACGTACCCTCAACTTTTAACTATTTACGACTTTTTTATGTAATAAACTTTATTTATTAAATATACAACACATGTCTACCGATACAAAAACACCCCCGGAAAGATCTTTGAATTGCGAACAAAACGAACCCAATATTGTAATGTTTCTGACATATGTACGATTTTATGAAAAATGTTGAATTTTAATTTTGATAGTTTATATATATATATTTGATATTATATTATATTTATATATAGTATATATATATATATATATATATATATATATATATATATATATTTGAAAAGGAATAAGTGAGAAGAAAAAATATAAATGAGGAAGAATAGAAGGATTTATAGCCACAAATTTTAAATGGAATAGAATTTTAGGGGAGAGCATGTATTGTTTTTGGTGCATCATGAATGTGTGGTTGTGGTTTCTTATTATCTTTTTTGATAGTTTTCTTTCATTTGATCCTTACTCTCTCTCTCTCTCTGATATATATAATATATTTTTATATTATATATATATATATATATAAGATTATAGAGATATATATATTAGATATTTAGGTGAGACTTTCGTTTTCAGAACCATTCTTAGTCCGTGAGAATGACAGAACCAACAAAAACATACACGCACGCCTTCATTTAATTGTATTTTTGCACATGTGATACTAACAGTTTGGTTGGGTCTGCTTGATGCGAATAGGCGGTCTATTTCGGATGCGGGGGCACCTTATTCTTGTATCCATAGTGAATGCGTTGAAGGACCTGCACAAGGGAACAAACACCGTTATCTTATCGTAGGAGCAGATCCACGAGGGACTCCGGCGGGAGAGTAAGTATCATGGTTTAGAGAGTAATTGTATGTGGTTAGGGTTTTTGGGATACCTGTACTTGACCTTCATTGTTCTCCTTTATAGGCTGAATACCCCTTTGGGTTTTCCGTTAACTTTCGGCCAAGTAGCGGGCGGGAATTGTCTGGATTTGTTATTATCCTTACTGGTTCAAATAAGTAAAGTATATCTTTTGTTTGATTAGTTTATCTACTCTGAAAGATAACTCACAAAGGTACCGCGGCTACGGATAATAACCGCGCCATAGGGATCCATGAAGCAATGTGCCCGTGATCGCTATACATGCCGAAAGCCCATTAGTAGCTACAAAGGCCACAAAAGTATTAGTGGGCCAGGCCGGTCCATACTATATGTCATCATGTCCCCCCAGTCTAGGAGACATGGCCGTGGCTGGAACCGCGTGCACGTTAACTAGACTACAAATATCTGCATCATCATAAATACCAAGAACCGCCAAAGCATTGTGTGGGCCCATGAATCGAGAAACGGCAAAAGCGGCTAAGTGATAGGACAAGTGGGCCCTAAACCGTTTCACCTTCCATGCGATATCTAACCGTCCGAAAAGTAAGTGGAGGACACGTGGCAAACATCCAACGAGGCACAATTATCAAGGACAGAGTATATATATAGGACTAGCAGGGACTGTTCATGATCACACAGTCTTTAAAATCAAATTACCATTGCACACACACAGTCGCACACATTTTATTTTCCCACGGAATTTCAGCACACCAGGTTAGTACACCACACCTCTTTGTAAACTTATTTAAAAAATAGGTAGGGATTCCGTACAACTCGAAACTGCCGTATCAACCATCACCCAGGAGTATCTGCTAGAGTTTACCTCTGAGTACGGTATATCGGAGGACCTACATCTGGAGCTGCCCAATCGAGGAGATATAATCGTGGATTTCCCGGAAGGCAAGATCAGCATGTACACCAAGTTTTTTGAGTTTGCTAACTTCCGCATCCCCATATCACAATTTCCGTTTGACATTCTGGGACACTATCAGATACATTTGTCATAATTGACAGTAATAGGCGCGGCTAAAGTGAGTCACTTCGAAATCCAGTGTCGCGTCCTACGTTTAATCCCTTTTGTAAATTTATTCCGTGTATTTTACATACCGTCATACAGTTCGGGGTGGATGTCGTTTAGCAAACGACCAGGAAAGAACACACCGCAATGTTATACGAAGCCTCTAGATTCGTTGAAGAATTGGAATAATAGATTTTTCTGGGTAAACGAGAGGGTCTTCCCGACCGCGGTGGCGTGGCGGACTAGTGATCCAAAAGATAGCATGCCATTAAAAGGCACGTATTCCGTGGAGGACGTAGCAATATTAAACGCACGTCGGACCCCTATCTAAAAACAACCTGAAACCCTGTTATGCTTAGTGGGGCTTAGCCGGAGATACTTCCTGGGAGATGATGTGTATCCTATTTTTCTTCATGATGATGGCCGGGGTGGGTGTTTTACATATATGTTTCATATGTGGCTTGTTCGTAAAAAAATATATGCGGACAGTGTGTGTTTGATTGCAGAGATGGATTTGTTCAACCTGATCAGTGCTCCAAATCCTGCCGTGATCAAAACCGGCACCCGTCCTCGCACTCCTCACGAGGTGCCACTGCTAACGGTCATCGTGAGCCGACAGATAGATATGGAGGAGCCGGCTGTGACATCAGAGTCTTCCGGGGCACCCTCTACCATAGATAGGCCACCCCTAGATTTTTCTAATAAGAACCCCTCAGAATAAATTAACGAGGGTGACGGGACGGAAAACCAAGGGCTGGAGACAATGGCTTCCGTAGTTCCTCATGCCGAACCGTTGTTAACCATGAGAGCTGCGCCGAATATAGTTGAAGAGGAGGAAACAGCTGCCAATGCACCCCTTGTGAGCAAAAGGCGCCGCAAGAGGGCCAATGAGGAGACCAACGTTAACACCTCGCGGAAGGTATTGAGGAAGGATTTTGACGTCTCCCACCCGACGCAGAGTACCATCGGGGGGAAATATCTTGCGTTTATAAGGTTGGGGGCGAGCTCCATTGTTCCCGCACCTGCCTCACAAGAGACTCTGGCCGGTACAATAAACCCAGACCCAATATCGTTTGTGAAGCCCTCGTCCGTCCCGGAGCAAGATATTGCCCAGTAAGTAACTTATACCATCATCTTGATTGTTTTTATAAATATGCGAACAAATTATATTCCCGTATTAGTTGTATATGTTGTATGCTAACAGGTTATATGTGTTTGTCCTTGATTCAGGTCTTCCAAGATAGCTACCGCTGCGGGAGGTCCAGAGCCGGACCCTACCTCCCCTACTATAGTTATGTCACCCGGAGGCATATACCAACCTGAGTGGGGTGTGACCAACGGTTGTCGCCTAGACACTCCGAGCTCGTGCCAGGAACTGGTGGATCACCTGGCACCACCCGGATACTTCTCAGAGTTGCGCCACTTGCCGAATGAAGAATTTTTAGGGCAATTTAACATTACTTTGGCCCGGCAAGTGGCAATGGGATCTCAGCTGCGGTTACGGTTTGAGCAGGAGGCCAAACTGTTAAGGAAATCTATTACGCAAGTAGCTCGCCGGGACCAGAAGATTCAGGCCATGAAAGGCGAGAAGAAGAACTTGGAGACATTATTGGAAGCTGAAGCTGATATGAGAAAGGACGCAGAGGCTAAGAATGCAGAGTTGGTTAAAGAGATGGAAAGCCTTCACGCTTAGTTCGCAGAACTCTAAGTTAGTCGCGACGGGCTATCTCACCAAGTGTCAACTCTTCAGGCTTAGGTTACAGGAGAAGAGAAAATAAAAGCCGCGTTTGAAGAGTTTAAGAAGTATGAGGATGAGCAGGTGAGCGCACGATGTGCTGAGACGGATTCCAGGCTAGATGCCCTTAGCATAGATTTTGATGAGGAGCTATATCCGCATATGCTAACGGCGATTGTTGGTCGTCGGTGGGTAATTGGGCACGGTTTACGTCTGGCTATGCTAAAATGTGCTGAGTCTCGAAGGTTATGATCCGAAAGGCGAGGGCAAGTTTATAGCGACCATGCAAGCTCTGAAGGATCTAAAGTATCCATTCATCGATGAAATGGAAAAGCTGAGGGATGCACCCATGGATGTGCTTATGACGTCCTTATATTTGGAAAGCGATACTAGGGCAGACGCTCCCCAATGGATCTGTGACCTTCGTCCAAGTTTATTACAGTTGAAGATCCCAGTGTACCCTAAGGTACGTGACCCGCAGGATCCCTGGGCTGTTAAGGAAGAAATGCTACTGGAAGATGCCATTGCAGGAAATGTGAGCCGCGCCGAGAAGAAGAAAAAATATAGGATAGTTTGCCGCACCTACGGTGTGGGCTCTGCTCATCATGCTAGGTCCGATGGCGTTCCTGTATCTGTGCCTACCGCTGTTCCGCAGGGCCTTGCGATCCTACTTGTTGATGCCGCAACACAAACGGATGTTTCGAACGAGGAATCATCCCCCAAGATAACTAGATCCAAGTCGCTGCCCTCAATGTAAAATTTAGATTGGCTATAGTACCGCCTGTGGTACTTATACCATATATTTTTTGTAACATTTTGCACGGATGTCCGTGATAAACAATGATAATGCATTATTTCTTATGATTTGCACTTGTAGCGTCTTACGTGCTCCATGGGAGGCTTGTTTTGTATGCCCAACGTCTTAGGTACACGTTAGAATAAGGATGCAAGATCCGTAACCGTTGGGGTTGCAACCCACTTATACGGCAAGTAATTATTAGGGTACTTAGCCTATGAACATCTGGAGATAATCACAATATTGTGCATGCATTCGTGGAATGACAAATAATAATAAATAAGGAGAAAAGAATGACAGTTTTCATGAAAAAAGGTTGCAGGGCTAGCTAGACCCTGCGGAATTTTATTAATATCCTAAAGACAAAAAAGTTAAAAAAAAAGAAATAATACATGGATTACTTTATTTGGGGTCCTAATGACAATGAGGTTCGTCCATGCATATGCTGCGACCTAGAGGTAACATTTCTTCAGGTTAGCGATATTCCATGTTCGCGGGAGATCCGTGCCGTCCATAGTCCGTAACTTATATGCTCCGTCTCCTAGCGCTTTTGTGACTTCATAAGGTCCTTCCTACTTTGGTCTGAGTTTTCCTCCGGCCGCGGTATGACTTGCATCATTGCTGCGGTAAACAAAGTCTCTGGGTCTAAAAGCAACATTGTAATACTTTGCCATCTTCATTTTAGACTTGGCCTCACAAATTGATGCGCGCTCTCGCTTTTCTTCCAGTAAATCCAAATTTAGTCGCAGCTCCTCGTCATTATGTACAGTGTCAACCGTCGCGGTGCGGTAAGTTGGCATTCCAATTTCAGCAGGTATGACGGCTTCCGTACCGTAGGTCAAGGAAAAGGGGGTGTCCCTATCGCTGGACTTAATCATCGTGCGGTGAGCCCAAAGGACATGAGGAAGTTCTTCTAGCCAATTCTTGTTTCCTTCACCCAGACGTGCCTTGATCCCTTCCCTCAGACTTCAGTTTTCCCTTTCCACAAGTCTATTAGACTGCGGGTGTTTTACTGAGGTGAATCGTTGCGTGATGTTCAATTTATCACACCAGTCCTTAAATGGGTTGTTACTAAATTGTTTGCCGTTATCCGATATTATTTCTCCTGGGAGACCAAAGCGGCATACAATATTGTCCTATACGAACCTTTTCACCTGATTTCCTGTGATCGTTGCCACGGCTTTCGCTTCTATCCATTTCGTGAAACAATCTATGACGACTATAAAAAACTTGACCTTACCCGGTCCTTCCGGGAAATGAACGGCTATATCGATTCCCCATTTATAGAATGGCCACAGAGCTGTGATTGGGGTTAGCGGTTGTTGCGGATTTCTTAGTACAGGGCGATGTACTCGGCAATCGTTGCACGCGCGTATCATATCTTTTGCGTCCCGGTGCATAGTCGGCCAATAATATCCTAGTCGCATAACCTTTGCTACTACTGACCGTGGTCCTGCATGCATACTGCATGACCCTTCATGAATTTCACGGATCACGTAGCTCGCTTGGAGTGGTCCCACATACCTTAACCACGACTTTAATAATGATCGCCTGTAGAGAGTCCCTTCCATTAATTCATATTGTCTGCGGAGTTTACTTGTTTCCTTTCTGTCACCAGGAAGAGTCCCATCTTTCAGGTACTCCATTATCGGGGTCATCCATGTCGGTCCATCCTCTTCTACCACGGTCGTCACCTCCTTTTCTTGTATTGATTTTTCTTGAAGTACCTCGACCAAGACTTGTTTAGATAAATGCGCGAAACTGGTTGACGCAATCTTGCTCAAGGCATCTGCTTTTTTGTTCTTGCTGCGGGGTACTTGGCTTATAGAAAAATTAGCAAAGCCACTGACCAAGCCTTTGACTTTCTCTAGGTATTTGATCATATTCTCTTCTTTAGCGACGTACGTTCCTAGGACTTGGTTTGCTACCAACTTGGAGTCTACGTTTACTTGTACATTCTGCACACCCATCTGCACCGCTATCCGGAGGCCAGCTATTAGTGCCTCATACTCTGCTTCATTGTTGGAGGCGGTAAACTGAAACCGTAAAGCGTAGGTAAATTCCGTCCCCTCTGGGCTTGTCAGTATTAAACCTGCACCTGATCCATCTACACATGACGATCCATTCGTGAATAGTGTCCAGGGCTCCGGCGGGGTCGCCACAACTGGTGTGTTTGGTGGATTTTCATCTGGTTTCTCTATGAGGAAGTCCGCCAGTATCTGCCCTTTCACCGACGTTCTTGGACGGTATGTGATGTTGTGTTCTCCTAGCATGACACTCCATTTTTGTAACCGCCCTGCCACGTCGGGACGTGACATTATTTGTTTAATTGGTTGATCGGTAATAACTGCAATGGGATGCGCTTGAAAGTATCTCCGCAGCCTCTTAGCGGCAAAAACTAGTGATAGGACTAGCTTTTCCATTGGAGTGTAGTTTAACTCCGGGCCTTGCAATGCGCGGCTGATAAAGTAGACTGGCATTTGAATCGTGCCTCTTTCAGTCATCAGGACTGCATTAACTGCTCTGTAGGAAGCGGACAGGTATACAATCAATTCCTCCTTTGGTTTGGGTGCTACCAGCAGGGGCAGCTCTGACAAATGTTGTTTTAGTTGCTTGAAGGCTTGTTCCGCTTCTGGGGTCCAGCGGAAGTCACTTTTTTTGATGCATCTCTTCAAGGTTTTGAATAGCGGCAAGGACTTTTCCGCTGATTTGGAAAGGAATCTATTTAAACTAGCCAACTTCCCGTTGAGGCTCTGGACCTCTTTTATCGTCCGTGGGGATGGAAGTTGTAGTACTGCTTCCGTTTTGTCAGGACACGGTTTTATCCCTTCTGGGGTAATCGTGTACCCCAAGAACATCCCTTCCACTGCTCCGAACGTACATTTTTTGGGATTAAGCTTCATGTTTATTTTTCGTAACGTACGGAACGTTTCGCCTATGTCTCTTAGCATTTCAGCCTCTGTATGACTTTTAATGACCAAGTCATCGACATACACTTCCATGTTTCGACCAACCTGACTGTCGAAAGCTCTGTCTACTAGCCGCTGGTATGTGGCGCCGGCGTTCTTTAGACCAAAAGGCATCTTTGTGTAACAATACACTCCTTGGCTAGTGTGGAAAGCCGTTTTTTCTTCATCTGACTCTGCCATCTGTATCTGATGATATCCTTTGTAAGCGTCTAAGAAACACTTGAAAGGATAGCCGCAGAGAGACTCGATTTTCCAGTCAATTTCTGGGAGAGGGTAACAATCCTGCGGACATGCCTTGTTTAAGTCTGTGAAATCTACACACATTCGCCAGCTACCGTCATGCTTTTTCACCATGACTGGATTAGACAGCCAGTCGTGGTAATACACTTCTCTCATGATTCCTGCCGCTACGAGTTTTTGTACTTCCGCTTGGATAGCTTTCGCGCGTTCCGGGGCCTGACCCCTTTTCTTCTGTCGGACAGGCGAGTATCCTTCCCGGATATTGAGCCGATGTTCAGCTATTGATCGCGGTACTCCTGTCATGTCCGATGGCTGCCACGCGAATATATCTAGGTTTTTCTTCAAGAGTGTGCATAGTTCCGTACGTCCTGCTAAGGACAACGTCCCCCCAATTGCCACTTCTTGATCAGGGAAATTCGGATGTATGGCTACTTTAAGGTTTTGACGACTGGTTCCTGCCTCTTTAGGTATTTCTTTGGGTGACTTAATCACCGTGGCGCACTCGGCAGGTATCACTATTCTCCCGTCGGGATAGTGCTACGGATAGTCACTATTCCCCCGTCGGGAGGAAACTTAAGCATTCCGTGGGTTGTGGATGGCACTGCTTGGATTTCTCTTATGCCCGGTCTCCCAATGATACCGTTGTATGGCGAAATTGATCTGACGATCATGATATCCATCCACGCTTTTGTACTATGACCCGCGTCTCCAATTGTCACTAAAAGCCTAAGCTGTCCCAGCGGCCATATAGTTTCTCCACTAAAACCGGTTAGCGATGTCCTTGCCGGGATCTGGCTTTTGATTTCTGGACGGAGTTGGTTAAAGCAGTGCTCATAAAGTATTTCCATAGAGGAACCTCCGTCTATATAATGGGTGGATCATTTTGTCGTTCCGATTTTTGCTTCTTGACGAGCGGATCCTCTGTTCCTTCAGTATGCTAGTGGCGGAACACTAATTTCGCATCGTAGGCGAGACTTTGGTTTCAAATTTTAGCCCTCGTCGTTCTCTGCCATTGCCGTATCATATAGATTGCTAAGGATTTGTCTTTAGTCGGGGCCTCCTTCTTTCCGTTCTTTATTTGATCCCGACCTTGCTTAATTTCTTTTATCAGATGCGAGAGTTTGCCGGCTCGAACCAATTCTTCGATCTGCTTTTTCAACTGCATGCACTCGTCCGTGCTATGCCCCTTATCGTTGTGGAAGTCGCAAAACTTATTGCTACTTCTTTTTTCGACCGGGGTTACCATAGGTGGCGGCGGTTTAAACTTTCCTGCCTCGGTCGCGAGGATTTCCTTGGGCGTTTTGATAAGGGGAGTAAACCTACTAGACCCCCGTCCTTCCCTTGGCTGACTTCGGAAGTCAGATTTTCGCTCAGTGGCCTGCCGCTTGGAATGGTCTTGTGATTTCCACGATAAGTGACCTTTCTTTTTAGAAGCAGCAGCGGCTTCTCCTCGTATGAAGGCAGTGGTAATTGTCATCATTTCTTCCATGGTCTTTGGGACATGTTCATTGAGACGTTTTGTTAGTTCGGGGTTGTTTACCCCATGCATGAACCCGGAGATCCGCATGCACTCAGGGGCTCCCTTCATGCGACCGGTTTCAACTTTGAAACGCTCCATGAAATCCTCAATGGTCTCCCCGTCCCTCTGCTTGATGTTGTGAATTTCCACTGGATCTTTCACATACTTCTTCTGCTGCATGAAGTATGCTAGGAAGGCCGCTTTAAGACCCTTGTACCCATCTATACTTTCTGGAGGTAATTCATCGAACCATACCCTCGCGGCTCCAATCAAGGTAGAGTTGAACATATGACACCATGTAGGCATTGCCCAACGCTCCACCTGTGCCGCAGCTTGGAAGATTTTTAGGTGGTCTTCTGGGTCTCCTGTTCCATCATAAGTTTTCACATTGTTAGGCATGCACATCTTTTGCGAACTTTTAAAGTTGCAGATTCGAGGCGTGAATGGGTCCACATCCTCATAAGTCCAGGGTTCGGCCAGGCCATCTTCATCTGCCAACTTATGCCTTTTTGTCTTTGACTTCCAGTGCCCTCTGTTACTGGTACTGCTTTTAGATCCGCGAGATGATGGGGATTCACTTTCCCTCCACTTTTTTACATTGCGGGATCGATTTCTGTACTTAGTTGTAGTTCCCTGAGAGTACATATCACCATATGATTCTTCCGTGCCGTGGGAACGAACTTCCGTTTGGGAACGTTCCCTAATGTGGGAATGGCCTCTGTGGGAATGACCTCTGCTGTGAGAGGGCTCTCTCGAATCTGTCCGGCCTGGCCCCGAGTATGTATCACTAAGTCGCTCATGAACGCTCTTCCTTCGATGGCTCAGGCGGCTAAACACGTTTCTGTCATCGCGTCTTTCGCGACCCCGTGTCCTAGACCTCTCAGGGTGGAATCTCACGGGCGAATTTTCTGCCCTCGAGTTTAAGGAGTTCTCCCTTTCTCTTCGGGTTCTCTTGGAATTTTCTCCAAAATTTAGTCTGGTTTGGACTTCTTTTCGCTTGTCACGTCGTGCCTTTTTCATGATGATTGGCAGAATGTCTTCGTAGTGCTTTTTGCAGAAGTCTTGGATGTTCACTCTGGGTGCGGCATCCGACACTTTTTCTTTATTTGTAGTTTTTGTGAGGGTGGTCACAATGGGAGTTGCGTCTCATGCTCATTCTAACGAGAGTAATTCCTAGTATCGGGTCCCACGGATGGCGCCAACTTGTTGATACAAAAGTTTGGTTGGGTCTAGCTTGATCCGAATAGGCGGCTATTCGGATGTGGAGCACCTTATTCTTGTACCAAGTGAATTTGTTGAAGGACCCTGCACAAGGGAACAAACACCGTTAATCTTATCGTGGGAGCGGATCCCACGATTGGACTCCGGCGTGAGAGTAAGTATACGGCTTAGAGAGTAATTGTATGTGGTTAGGGTTTTTGAGATACCTGTATTGACCATCATTATGCTCCTTTTATATGCTGAATACCCCTTAGGGTTTCCATAACTTTCGACCCAAGATGCGGCCGGGATTGTCGAGATTTGTTATTATCCTTACTGGTTCAAATAAGTAAAGTATATCTTCTGTTTGATTAGTTTATCTACTCTGAAAGATAACTCACAAAGGTACCGCGGCTACGGATAATAACCGCAGCATAGGGATCTATGAAGCACTGTGCCCGTGACCACGATCTGCGACCAGGAAGCACTGTGCCCGGGTGACGCGACACCAGGCGACTCGCTATAGCATGGGCCGAAAGCCATTAGTATACTACAGAAGCCATAATAAGTATTAGTTTCTGCTGATGGCATTAAGTGGTTTCTGCTGGCAGTTCAAGTAGTGTTTTTGCTGGTTTATGCTGGAAGACTTAGAAGCCGTTCCTACTGATTATGTTCCTGCTGGTCATGTTCTCATTTCTGCTGACAGATATAGAATCTGCTGATCATATTTATAGACAATTAATAAAATGCAACTGATATGGAAATGATAAAAAGTGATACAAATATGTTGAAATGAGAGGTATAAGATGAACACTCAACAAACTAGACAATTAATAAAAATAGTTTGATCACTTTCTATAAAACGCTTGCCATACAGCAAGTCTTTATCAAAAAGTTGTTTGTAAACCTTTTGTTACAATGCTTCAAGTTATAGAATAACTTTTTGTAATAGTAAAAAGTCATCTAAAAACCTCACCATTGGAGTTGCTCTTACTATACGACTACAGGCCAATGTTAGGGTGCCATATACGTCATTTCTACTATTCATGAGTTGTACAATCTCATTCTGCATGTAAATCATATCACACAAACTAGGGTTATAGAGTTGTGCATTGTGTTATTAAAGGCCAAGACATTATTGGATGCTATTAAAACATGAATCATCATATATATCATGCATTGCTGAAGATTTCATTAAAAAGAAAAGAAGAAGCTGATCAGTGTTATTTTAACCTTAAAAACTTTTACGTGCCTTAATGAGAACATAGTAACATTAGATCCATGTTTCCCTGGCCACGATAAAGCTAGCGGTACGTCGAATGAAAGTTATGGTTTCACTTTAGAGCTTCGAGTAAGAGCCTTAGAGATAAACAAAGATTTTGAAAATTGTTTGGAACCATGGGAGGTTCGGACTAGAACAATGCAGGTTTTAAATTGTCACTTAGTAAAAGTGAGAAAGAAGAAAAAAAAGAAGCACATGCAATATAAAAGCATCTCAAATGTATGGTATAAACTACTATAAAGCATTATTACAAATAAAAAAGGCATAACTTAGTATCACAACTTGTTAAGGATTTTATAAAAAACTATGTAAGGCTGGCTATATGTCTAAAACTTAATTTTTTTATGCATCTCCATAAATCAAGAAAAACTTATTGAATATGAAAATGATTGAGAAGTATAAAAAATGTCTAATTATGTTTTTAATATATGTGACACTAAATTATTGGTTTGTGAAGAAGTCTTCATGCTGTCTCTAAGAGTGTGTTGTCACATAAATTTAAGCATATAATTAGGTATACGAGTTAGGCATCTCAATAAACACTTGAATACTATTGAATAAATGACGGCTTTGTATACCACATAAAATAAGAGATATGTCGTCCAATAATAATATTTACCTAAGATATTCGTATGCCTTGTCAGATGCACCCTTTAAGTTTGGCAAGTTAAGGACCCTCGATGTTTTTCGGGTCTTTTGATTATATAATATGGCATGTTGATCTATTACTCAGCTCGTAACATACTTAAGATAAACTCCTTCTCGCACTAATTCATGGTTCGTCAAGTGTTACGAATTGACGAGTTCATTATAATTAGCCTCTGTTGGTGATTTTAGTGTCCTTAAGCATTTTGTGTAATAGTGATTTACCAGAGACCAAAGGGATCAAAGTTAAGTTATAATATGAGTTAGGCGGTTCGGAGTGCACACTCGTATAAGTTTATTTGATCACAAGTCAAATGTTGGTTATAGGAATATTAGCGACATTTTATGGAGTCACCAAGTCTTTAGAGGCGTCACTAAAGGCTGCAACCATGGTGACAGATTCAAAGTATCGCTGATGAAAGGTTGTTTTTTACTATTGTCAAAAGTCATGACTTTAATGAAAGGACACAATTTTTCAATACAACCAACCGTATGTTTATATATATAAACTGAATTTGGTCATATACAAAAAGACATATGGAAAATATATTTTTTATATGAACGATATCAAAACAACAAATACAATCTTTTTCATGTTTTTTGCTTTAATTCTTGTGCTTAGAATTTGATTGTGTTCTTGTCTTATCCCATATACAAATTTCGTGTAACCCAAGGCACCAAATAGGGTCGAAATATTGTATTCGAAAAATGAACTTACACGATTCAAGAATTTATCCGGCAATCTTTGATTATCAAGACCCGAATACCAACAGCCTCTAGCTCTTGCCAGATGGTGATGTACTATCACAAACCTCTAGTCTCTTGCCACAACGTTAGATTACTAAACTAAATCACCGCTGTTAAAAGACGAGTTCAATAGCCTTTAACGACAGGGTCGTCTCTGGGTTTGGGGAGGCCCTTTTGCAAATTTTATGATACAAAAGTGAGGCCAAATAGTAAAAGTTTAAGATTATCTCTTACAATCATCCTAGTGTATTTTGAGTTTTTGCGATATTTGATACTTTAAGATTATGATGATAATTACTTTATTTTCACCTATAGGCAATAGAAGTATAGATGCATATATACGTGACTTGATCTATACGACTTCAAACTTAATAATCAGCTGTATGAACCAGCATTATCCAGCAACGAATATTCAAATTTCACATTCACTCATGACCAAGTGTGTAAAACTTATCACGTAAACATGACTATCTCACACAAAACTCCTTGAAGTTCTTACGACAAATAGCAATTTCTACGTTTTCTATCTTCTTTCGCTCCGAAGAAAAACACTTTCCTCACACTTCACGCACTTCCTACACTGGTAAATGACTGAAAATCATGTTTATATTATTGCGTCTTGTAACTTATATTTATGCTTGACAATATTGTCGAAACTACAAACTAAACGACCATGTGACTTAGTGAAATCAGTTATTTATTCACTTTAAAACGTTGTCACAAGCTACCTTTCACCCATTGTAATGCTATTTACACATTTTTTTACCAATGTTTGTCTTGGGCATGAAAAAATGGTAGTTTTTTTTATTTGCGTCAAGTGTATAAGAAAGGAGAAGCCAATGCACATAAGACCAAAAGACTAGCCAACTATTTGCAATCTACTTGTAACAAATTATTGCCTACAATTCACCTAAGATGGCTCTAATGTGGAGTATACCTTTATTGATTCCTTTAAGATAATTTTAATGTATGTTTGGTACTTCCATACATGTGCTAACAAACACATATAACCACTAGAGTTTTTTATTTCTCTTTTTTAAAGCTATAATAATTAAAAATAAAAAGGCAGCTCCAATAAATATTAGAGTTTTAATTTTAGAGAGTCTCAATTAAAACCATCATTAAATGGTTTAGCGATAACGTCATTACAATGTAAGAATTTTATGAGGTGTGTGAATGGTTTTATAATTTTGACATCAATCTAAATCGTGTAATCACTTTCAAATTAAAGTATTTTGATCTTATATACATCGGGTTCACGAAATCCTTATTAGATAAGACATATTAGCAATCGAATTCTAAGGCACGAGAAATCGATCAGAAACCTTAGAGTATTATGTGTTGTTATGTTATGCAAATGAGACTATGTCTGGTTATAATCATAACTGATATTCAGTTATTTTCGGTTATACACCAACCATTGTGTTGGTTGGTAAAAAGACATGACTGTTGGGATTTTTGCGGAAAACTGATCATACTAATTAGTAAAAGCGGGACCCCGGCAAGGGGCGCGTCCCCTTAACCCCCGCGTTTTTGTCCCGGCGGTATCAAGATAACTTTGACGAGTGTGCAATCCGCACCTCCTAACCCGTCATGAGCTAAACTTGTATAAGGCCATTAGTCTCAAAGTAAAACACAGTTACATAAAATAAGTTGATAATACTAAAATTACCAACAATTTCGACCCTATTTGATGCCTTTGGTTACACAAAATTTATATTAGGATAAGACAAGAACACATTGTAATTCTAGGCACAAGAAAAAGAGCAAAAACATGAATACTTTGTTGTAATTGTTGTTGACATGAATATGTTCATGTATAAGACCAAATTGTACTTATATGTATATATAAACTTAATGGTGGTTGTATGAAAAGTTATGACTCTTGGTGAAAAGTCACACATTTTAGGAAATGGTCACAACCCTTCAAATAATTTCTGCATCGAATTTGTGACAGTTAAAACTCTCACTAACTGCAGCCCCTTGAAGGCATATGTCCATCTGCGACGACCAATTTCTGTCACTAACGCAAACAGCCCCAACACTATGGTGACGAATAGATTTCTGTTACTATAGAAAACATCCAAGGTCCTTGCCCCTTGATATACATTCACAACATTTATCATTATCGTACTTGAAATCAAGTTAATAGTTTATACAAGCGTGCACTCCGCACCTCCAAACTTGTATTATAACTTAACTTGAAATCCATTTGGTCTCGGGTAAATCACCATTACACAAAATGTTTGATGACACTAGAGTCACCAACAATTTCAAACAAAAGTTAAATAGTTCAAACATCGTTAGATATATACATTTGAGGATGACCAGAGAAGAGTCAGAATCGGTCTCGGGATTAATTATCCGGTGAGACCGCGTACATCTGAGTACTCAAAAAAACCCGTCCTCTCCAAATAACCTGGAAAAAAAACCACACCCGTTTAATCTCAATTGAGTTATATCGGTTTAATTTGATATGCAATGATAGAACACTACTAATTTTGATTCAATGTACTTTTAGGTTGCATTTACATTGTAGATGCAACTAAACTTTCCTATCATAATCATACTCTTATTGTTTTATTTGCTTTGCATTAAATAAAAGTCTCCAGGTAGAAACTTAAGGAGTAGACAGATTTTTTTAGATTACAAATTCATCCAAGCCAATTAGGCTTCGAATTCTATTTCTATGACAACCTATATGAGCGAGCTAAATTCTTGATGTCATCTACGAGTGTGCGTTTTGACCCGTGATATAGGAAATTATTACACAACCCGAGTAACATCACGCTATTCAATTTTGGGTGTGTTTAACAAAACTACAAGTAGCAATTGTGAGCAATAACATTTTTCTTATAAAAACATTTGGTAATGTAGTTGATCATACAATGATTTGCACCTTCTTAATTAGAGCCCGTTGTATGAAAAACATACTTAGATACTTTAAAGCGTGAGAGTAGATCTGAAATAAGACAGAAAATAATCACTTGGGTTAGCACGGAGCGTAGGGGTGGGCCCTACGAACCGGCTCTGGCGTGAGAATCAAAAATCATGAATATGGTCTGTGTGTTAAAGAGAGAAAGTAGTGAGTATGTAAGAACATCCCTTAATTGTGCAAATGAGGCGGTTATTTATAGGCAAACCTTAGGAATGTCCTAGACTTTGCTACGTGTCTAATTCGGGTTGGTTGGAGCGGAGCATGATCTCGATAGCCAATAGGAGAGCGTCTACCGAGGCTTCGAGATCGTGCCCATGTGCGGTGGTTATGCACGAGCGGGAATAAAGGACAACCTGTTTGTCTATACTGGGTCCACAAAATATTCTGTTTTATCTTGTAGCTCGGAGCCTTTCTCGACTCTTCGGAAGCTTTGTGTTTCTCGGAGGCTCGAGGCTCTGTTTTGGATAGACTTCGTTGTGTATTGGCGCATTCCCTTACGGTAGCCCTTAGTGGACTTTACGACAATAAACACTCCAAAGTGTTTGTGTGCGGCATTGGAGGCTGGGCTCCGGCCGTGAGATGGGCCCCTTAGTCTGATGTGTTATGTTAGTTTCTCTCAGCATAAGGCATCGGACTCTACTTTTGCCGTAGGATATTTTTGGCGGGCTTTCTTACAAGTCTTTTCAAAATTTAATTTCGGAGGCGCTAGGCGTCTTTTCGGCGTTTGGCACTCCTATTTCCAAGGTGATACTCGAGTGTTTTTACCATAAATGTGGGCGCGTGTTTTCTATGCGCTCTCATCTATACCCGACTATTTTCTATAGTGGGCCACGTGTACGGCCCATGTTACTCTTAGACCGGGTCTAAATTCTTCGTCATCTCGTCTCTTCTCACTGTTTACCGTCTCTTGACTAAATCACTATTTTCTACCGTGGCGCCTTTATTATTTTCCAGAGTGTTTTCACTGTTTTCTCATAGGTTCGTCGCTTCGCTTTTTTTCGCAACTTTTTATTTTTTCCTGCCATGTCTAAAAGAAAGCTAGCGACTGTTACTTGCCCTTGATCCAAATTTATCTTTTAGAGTTTGTTAAGAAATATGGTATCGCTTTATGCTATGATCCTGAACTTCCTTCTTCTAAGCAGATTGCTCTTGATGCCTAGAGGGTTACATTCCTCTATATATATCTTTGTTTTCTATTAGCAACCTTCGTCTTCCTTTGAATACTTTTTGTCTTAATGTTTTTGAGTTTTTCGATTGTCATTTCCCTCTTTTGAACCCCTTTGGGGTTGCTCGAGTGACAACTTTTGCTGTTGCCTGTAAGGCCTACGGGGGTGAGCCCACGTTGCCTATTTTTAGATCTCTTTGTACTATTAGTCTCGCTAGTGATTGGCTTACCTTCCAAAAAAGATCTGGTCCTGGCATTCCTCAAATCTTTGATAGTTTCATGACCAATATTCCGAACTGGAAGTCTGAGTTCATTTTTGTGAAAGAGACCCCTATTTCTGATGCTCATCCTACTTTGATCACCGATTTTAGTCATGGCTTTGGTACTTTTACTTATCCTTACCCTACGGAGCCGTTTGATGAGATTTTGCGAAGTCGTATTGCACGTCATACTTTTGAAGCTCAGACTTTTTCGGAACCCATCTTGTATCTTGCTAGTCTTGCTAGTTCTTGGAAGTATGCTCCGAGTGCTCATTCGATATTTGTTGATGGGGAGGGTATGATTTTTTGAATTCGTGGCCTTGTTATTTTATGTTTTTCCTTCTTTTGCTAACCTCTTTTTGTTATGTTTCCTTTTTAGAGATGTCTTTCAAGAATTTCATGAAAAAGCCTGGTCAAACTTCCACTTTCTCTACGAGGCTAGCGAATCAACATATTGATGTAAGCACCCCTTTTGTGGATCACTCGAAGGCTATAGATGACAATGACCATGTCGAGAGTTCTTTTGTCTCCAAAAATCAAGATGTTGCTGGTTTTGAGCTCGTACTTGTTGGTGATAGCCCTTTGGATCAAGGTGCTGCTGTTGCAGAAGGTTCAAAAAAGAGACGTTCGATTACTGCTGCTCTCGAGGAAGGGGCCACTGTAATCAAGCTTGCTGTTGTTGGTAGTTCTTCAAAGCATGAGTCTAAAAGACGAAAGCAGGAGGGTCCCAGGAGGACTAGTTCGCGGGGAAGTGTTCTTGCTCTCCCGTCTACTGCTCCCAAAGGTGTCGGGAAGCATCCGCGGGTGCTGGCCTGCCACCTGGGTAGTTCGGAGGGTAGTCCATACCCTTTTGTTCCTGGTAACTTGTTTATTCTTTATCTTGTTTTTCTTTGATTAACTCTTCTGAGTGTAATATTATTATTATTCCCTCTTATCCAGATGTTCCAGAAGCTTATTCTGCTCATAACGTACTTTCTGGTCTTCACAATCCTTCTCTCAAGAACAAGCTGGATTCTTTATCTCTTGATGACTAGCTAGTATCTATGATGTCCATGCTCTTAATCTTGCTGTTTTTGGAAATATTTTGACTAATGAGTCAGTGGTCGTATCCCGTGGTTACTCCAAATTAAAAGATGAATTTGTTTCTTTGAGGAGTAAGAACAGGCTTTTGGAGCATGAGATGTCAAAGCCTGGGGATAACCTTTCTAAGGCTCAGAAGAATCAGGACGTGGAGGGTAGCCAGATTGTTAAATATTTAAGGTCCGAGAACTCGAGAATTCTTGAGGAGCTTTCGATATTGAGGGAAGTGGCCATTTTTGCGAAAGATTCCCGGAAGAAGTTGTCTGAAGAGTTGGGTAGGTTGCTTCCTTCTGTAGGGGAAGTTGAGCGCCTTGGTAAAAAGTGTAAAGATTTGGAGGCGAAGAAGGAATCCTTGACATCCAAAGAGTCCAAACTTTGCGAGGAAGTTGCAGCTCTTTCTTCTAAGCTTCTAGTTGCTGATCTTGAAAGAATTAAGTTGGTTAGGGATTTCCTTCCTCTGGCTGTTAAGAAGCTCTTCTTATTTGAGCACTTTAATAGTACCTTGGGTGACCTTTAACAGAAAGCCATTATTTTCGGTAGGTCGCAGGCTTTGGACGAGGTTCATGGTTTGGGTGGTTCTTGTGATTTCAAAGATGTTGAGGATTACAATCCCAGGGCTGAGAAGATTTTTGATGAGGCTGCTGAAGCCTTCTATAAGCTTGAGTTTCCCTACATCTCTCTTCTCGTGGAGAAAGCTGGCCAAAGTCTTGGCTCACTTTTTGTTGTGGATCCCCCTACCATTCAGGAAGCTTCTCTTATGTAATGTCATTCCTTTTGATTTGTGAAGCTTTTAATGTTTGTGGTTTTTATGATGGTTGGGCTTTATTGCCCTAAGAAAATCTTGTTCCAAGTTTGGAGGTGCCTTCGTGCCCTCATTTGAATAATTATGTTGCTATTTGAGCTATGTGTGGCTCTTTTTAAGTTGTTGTGAGCCTATTTAAAATGATACCTATTCTTTTATATTTATGTATGTTTAGTTCGTTATTTGTGTTTGAGCTTCTGCTCTATTTATGGCCTTTTTGTTGGAATCTTGAGTTCTATTGTTATGCATATGCTTTTGTGCCTGCGTTTATTTTTCCTAAAAGGTTGTATGGAGGGTAGCTAGTCCTCCACCTTTTTTTGGTTTATAAACATGGACTTGATAGACTGACACTTAACGCATTTTGTCTTGCGGTTGAAAGTGTTTATTTTTTCATTTCATAATTTGTAGACATGTGGCCGGTACAATTGCCTTTTAAAAAGGTCTTTAGTTAAATGAAATGATAACAGAAAATTAGATGGATAGACATTCTTGAAAGTTTGTAGCTCCCGTGTGCTGCTTTCTTACATATATATTTGCGGAGGTTCACCTCATTCCGTGTTCTTTGGATGATTCTTCCTTTGAGGGTCGACAAGATGTAAGCTCATTTTCTGTCGGCTACAAGTACTTTGTAAGGACCTTCCCATGTTGGTCCTATTTTTCTGGTGTATTCAACTTTTCTTGCACTATTGAGTCAGAGTACATAATCTCCAGGCTTGTATACCGATGGTCTTACTTTTTTGTTGAAGTATTTTTAAAGCTTCTTTTTGTAGGAGGCTTCTTTTTGTAGGAGGCTTCTTTGATCGCTGTCACTTCTCTCATTTCTTCTAGTATTTCTACGTTTATTCATAAGTCTTTTTCATTTTGCATGAGATCAACTTTATTTGTTCTTTTTGTTGGTGTGCTGAATTCTATGGGTAGTACCACTTCTGTTCCATAGGTGAGGCTGAATGGTGTCTCTCAATTGCTTCTTTTTAGGCTTGTTATATAGGCCCACAGGACTTGTGGAAGCTCATCTACCCATCCCTTGTGCGCCCTTCCGAGCCTCTTTTCTAATCCTTTTACTATTTCCTTATTCGTGACTTCTGGCAAGCCGTTTGCTTGTGGGTGGTATACGGAGGTGAAGGTTTGCTTGATTTTGAGTCTTTCGCAGAACTTTGGGAACAGTCCTTCTTTGAACTGTTTCTCGTTGTCAGATACTATCATTTATGGTATTCTAAAATGGCATACAATATGCTCCCACACAAACCTCTCCACGTGTTTTCCTGTTATGCTTGCTAGAGGTTTTGCTTCCACCCATTTAGTAAAGTAGTCAACTGCTACAATTAGGAATTTTACCTTTCCAGGGGCCTCCGGCAAGGGGCCTACTATTCGATGCCCCATTGTATGAAGGGCCATGTCGTTGTGACCGAGGTCATGTCTTGCTTAGACAGCCTAGAGAACAAAGAATGAATTTGACATGCATCACAAATTTGGATGATTTCTATTGCATCTCTGTACATGGATGGCCAGTAGTACCCTAAAGTTGTTATCTTTGCCACGATGGATCTTGG
Source organism: Tanacetum coccineum (assembly GCA_026074375.1). Taxonomy (NCBI): domain Eukaryota; kingdom Viridiplantae; phylum Streptophyta; class Magnoliopsida; order Asterales; family Asteraceae; genus Tanacetum; species Tanacetum coccineum. The sequence goes on from BQNB010030544.1 coordinate 47,811, forward strand.
TCCGGCGTGTAACCCGCAAGATCCTTCGCGGATTTTTTGGATCACGTTTCTTGCCTGTTTGGGGCCTACACACCTCAACCATAGGGTATGGAAGGATCTTTTGTACAAGATTTCATCGATGAACCTCCAAGGACACCCGGGCAATAATAAAAGAATATGTTCCCCCGTTACCGGCGTCCCCTCCAAGGACACCCGGGCAATAATTTGTGATGATGTGGTGTGTTGGCCCCGCTGGAGCCAATCCTCCAATCGTATCGACATGTTATAACGTTCGTTACCGGTTATAGCTAGTCACCCGAACGAGGATTGTCAATCTCCCGAATAGATCTATTTCATAACATTCGCGCTCACCCTCCAAGTGATTTACAGTTCATGCAACCTAAGCTAATCCATAATCATAAAAGTATAGAATGCGTTTACGTTCAAAAAGTAAACCCAGTATTGTATCTCCTCGCGAGATATATAAATGAGTATGTAAACCAAACAGGTATTCAACCATGTAAATGCGTTTGTAAACATGTATGCAGACGAGTTGAAAATGAGCACGTAACGAGTTTAAATCAAACACGTAATTGAATTTGTAACAAGCATGTTCTCACCCCAAAATATATGTAAAACATGTAAAACGTGGGGCTATGAACTCACCTTGATGTTGAAGAACGATTGGCAGACAGGCATCTAATATGCACAACACGAACGGAAGACGAAGCTGCCTGACCGAGAAGATGCAGCTTAACTTAACGGCTAAGTCCCACTAGCCTAGGATAATGTGTTTGGGTTTCCCGGTGAATTGTTATGTCAACGCGACGCGTTGATAAAGATTTAGATTTAACGTTGTAATGGTTTGGTGGTTGGTTAAATAAATAAATTTAAAATATATGCAAAGTGTGTAATATATATTCTTTATATATTACATATGAAAAATAACCCTTATATAATTCCTACCGTGAATTATATAATAAAGACAATCAATTCGAATATTAATGAAAAGTATATAATACCTTGCAGGTATTATATCATAAGTGTGGGTAAATAATTTAAACCAGTTAGTTTGACCCTACTAAAAAGACTTTGAATAAAAGTATACCCATGTCTTAATGTTATGAATCAACAAACCATGTTTGTAAAGTTTATAACCATTATAAAATATAAAATAATATTTTATAAATTATCTTTCGTTTCTTCGACGGGTCGTGTCTAAAATAGTTCGTCTCATTGTAAAAGTATAGTTTTCGTTCGTTTATCCGGTTACTGTATAATACAATTTATTATATAATTTAGTCCCTTTTTATCGGTTTCTGAAATAATAGAAACTCTAGTAAAACATTACTAAGTATAAAACTTCTATAAATTTCGCCATGACATTTCCATTTATAAATCGTTTTCCATATTTATAAAGTCTAACGTTTTTCCCACTTAATCAATGAAATCAATATTGCAAACCCCCACGTGTTTTAAATATATAAACATATATATTTATATCAACCGAACATAATAATAATTATTACATTTATTTAACCATTTTAAACCACCAATATATATATCCAGTTTCATGTTTATTAAACCTTAAGTTGTATTTATTCACCGTTTATCATGAACCAAACGTACCCTTTTTATTATATAAAGCTAAAAAACCCGTGTTGATTGCGCTAACCAAACGCACCCTATCGGCTTGCAGATCCCAAACGCACCTTGGTGTAAATCTGCCAAAACCAAACACCCCTACTGGTGTTATCCATTAAACCATAACAGCCCCTTGTGGCAGTGTTAATACCAACGCTCCAAGCTGGATTCTTTATCTCTTGATGACTAGCTAGTATCTATGATGTCCATGCTCTTAATCTTGCTGTTTTTGGAAATATTTTGACTAATGAGTCAGTGGTCGTATCCCGTAGTTACTCCAAATTAAAAGATGAATTTGTTTCTTTGAGGAGTAAGAACAGGCTTTTGGAGCATGAGATGTCAAAGCCTGGGGATAACCTTTCTAAGGCTCAAAAGAATCAAGACGTGGAGGGTAGCCAAATTGTTAAATATTTAAGGTCCGAGAACTCGAGAATTCTTGAGGAGCTTTTGATATTGAGGGAAGTGGCCATTTTTGCGAAAGATTCCCGGAAGAAGCTGTCTGAAGAGTTGGGTAGGGTGCTTCCTTCTGTAGGGGAAGTTGAGCGCCTTGGTAAAAAGTGTAAAGATTTGGAGGTGGAGAAGGAATCCTTGACATCCAAAGAGTCCAAACTTTGCGAGGAAGTTGCAGCTCTTTCTTCTAAGCTTCTAGTTGCTGATCTTGAAAGGATTAAGTTGGTTAGGGATTTCCTTCCTCTGGCTGTTAAGAAGCTCTTCTTATTTGAGCACTTTAATAGTACCCTGGGTGACCTTTAACAGAAAGCCATTATTTTCGGTAGGTCGCAGGCTTTGGACGAGGTTCATGGTTTGGGTGGTTCTTGTGATTTCAAAGATGTTAAGGATTACAATCTCAGGGCTAAGAAGATTTTTGATGAGGCTGCTAAAGCCTTCTATAAGCTTGAGTTTCCCTACATCTCTCTTTTCGTGGAGAAAGTTGGCCAAAGTCTTGGCTCACTTATTGTTGTGGATCCCCCTACCATTCATGAAGCTTCTCTTATGTAATGTCATTCCTTTTGATTTGTGAAGCTTTTAATGTTTGTGGTTTTTATGATGGTTGGGCTTTATTACCCTAAGAAAATCTTGTTCCAAGTTTGGAGGTGCCTTCGTGTCCTCATTTGAATAATTATGTTGCTATGTGTGGCTCTTTTTAAGTTGTTGTGAGCCTATTTAAAATGATACCTATTCTTTTATATTTATGTATGTTTAGTTCGTTATTTGTGTTTGAGCTTATGCTCTATTTATGGCCTTTTTGTTAGAATCTTGAGTTCCATTGTTATGCATATGCTTTTGTGCTTGTGTTTATTATTCCTAAAAGGTTGTATGGATGGTAGCTAGTCCTCCACCTTTTTTTGGTTTATAAACATGGACTTGATAGACTGACACTTAACGCATTTTGTCTTGCGGTTGAAAGTGTTTATTTTTTCATTTCATAATTTGTAGACATGTGGTCGGTACAATTGCCTTTTAAAAAGGTCTTTAGTTAAATGAAATGATAACAGAAAATTAGATGGATAGACATTCTTGAAAGTTTGTAGCTCCCGTGTGCTGCTTTCTTACATATATATTTGCGGAGGTTCACCCCATTCCGTGTTCTTTGGATGATTCTTCCTTTGAGGGTCGACTAGACGTAAGCTCATTTTTTGTCGGCTACAAGTACTTTGTAAGGACCTTCCCATGTTGGTCCTATTTTTCTGGTGTATTCAACTTTTCTTGCACTATTGAGTCAGAGTACATAATCTCCAGGCTTGTATACCGATGGTCTTACTTTTTTGTTGAAGTATTTTTCAAGCTTCTTTTTGTAGGAGGCTTCTTTGATCGCTGCCACTTCTCTCATTTCTTCTAGTATTTCTAAGTTTATTCATAAGTCCTTTTCATTTTGCACGAGATCAACTTTATTTGTTCTTTTTGTTGGTGTGCTGAATTTTATGGGTAGTACCGCTTCTGTTCCATAGGTGAGGCTGAATGGTGTCTCTCAATTGCTTTTTTTAGGCTTGTTCTGTGGGCCCACAAGACTTGTGGGAGCTCATCTACCCATCCCGTGTGTGCCATTCCGAGCCTCTTTTCCAATCCTTTGACTATTTCCTTATTCGTGACTTCTGGCAAGCCGTTTGCTTGTGGGTGGTATACGGAGGTGAAGGTTTGCTTGATTTTGATTCTTTCGCAGAACTTTGGGAACAGTCCTTCTTTAAACTGTTTCTCGTTGTCAGATACTATCATTTATGGTATTCCAAAACGGCATACAATATGCTCCCACACAAACCTCTCCACGTGTTTTCCTGTTATGCTTGCTAGAGGTTTTGCTTCCACCCATTTAGTAAAGTAGTCAACTGCTACAATTAGGAATTTTACCTTTCTAGGGGCCTCCAGCAAAGGGCTTACTATTCGATGCCCCATTGTATGAAGGGCCATGCCGTTGTGACCGAGGTCATGTCTTGCTTAGACAGCTTGGAGAACAAAGAATGAATTTGACATGCATCACAACTTTGGATGATTTCTATTGCATCTATGTGCATGGATGGCCAGCAGTACCCTAAAGTTGTTATCTTTGCCACGATGGATCTTGGTCTGGCGTGTAACCCGCAAGATCCTTTGTGGATTTTTTGGATCATGTTTTTGCCTGTTTGGGGCCTACACACCTCAACCATAGGGTATGGAAGGATCTTTTGTACAAGATTTCATCGATGATACCACCGCTGAGGTATTCTACTATCGGTGTCATCCAGCTGTTTTCTTCTTTGGTGGCTACTTCTGCCACTTGTTTTTTGTAAATTGATTTGTTTGCCAGCTTTTCAACTAGTACTTTCTTTGTCAAGTGATCGAATGTTAACGATGCTAACTTGCTCAACGCATTTTCTTTCTTGTTTTGAATTCTTCTAATGTATTAGACTTCGGAGTGTCAGAAGTTCTTTAGTAGTTCCTTTGTTATTTGTAGATATTGTTTTATGTGGTGGTGTTTGGCTTCGTAGGGTCCATTGACTTGGTTGGCTACAAGTTGTGAGTCTACGAATACTGTTATTTCTTTAATTTTCATTTCTTTTGTGATACAGAGGCCTGCTATGACGGCTTCGTATTCAGCTTCATTGTTGCTTGCTGTGAATTCGAACTTTAAAGCATAAGTAAATTATATGCCCTCCGGTCTGACATCATAAACCCTGCCCCGGAGCCATCATCACTCGACGCTCCGTCAGTATATAGCCTCCACCCTGAGTTTTTTCCCTTTTCTTCTTGGTTTTGAAAGTCTATTTCATCATCTTCTTCTTGAGTTTCTGCTAATAAATCGACGAGAACTTATGCTTTGATTGCGTTTCTGGGCTTGTATTCAATCTCGTGTTCTTCGAGCTCTATGGCCTATCTGGCTATCCTCCCCTATTTTTCAGGTTTCAATAACATGAGTCTTATAGGATTGTTTGTCAAGACTGTTATTTTATGTGCTTAAAAGTACCTCTCGAGTCTTCTTGCTGCGTGGACCAGGGCGAGCACCAACTTTTCGATGATTGGGTAATTTTGCTCATCTCCTTGTAACACTGTGCTTACAAAGTATATAGGCCTTTTGTCTTTTCCTCTTTTCGCCATTAGGACTGCGCTTACGCACTCCCTTGAGGCTGCTAGGTATATGATCACGCTCTCGCCAGCCTTTGGTGCTACGAGTGTGGGAAGTTTTTCTATGTATCTCTTCATGTCTTCGAAAGCTTTGTCTACCTCTCGTGTCCACAGGAAGTCTTTCTTCTCGAGGCACCCCTTTAGCGTTTTGAAGAATGGCAGGGATTTTTCCGCACTTTTGGATAAGAATCTGTTAAGGGCTGTGAGCTTGCCATTTAAACTTTGCACTTCCTTAATGGTTTTAGGGCGTTTGCGGATTTTAAGGCTTGAATCTTCGTTGGATTGGCTTTGATGCCTTGTTTTGATAATATGTGTCCTAGAAATTGTCCTTCTTCCATCCCGAAATAACATTTCTTTGGATTAAGCTTCATATTTATCTTTCATAATCTTTTAAACGTTTCCTGATATCTGCTAGCATATCTTCCTCGTCCATGCTTTTTATTACCATTTTGTCTACGTAGGCTTCCATGTTTCTTTCGATCTGGCTTTCAAATACTTTATCTACCAGCCTTTGATAAGTCGCTCCCATATTTTTTAGTTCGAAAGGCATTTTCTTGTAGCAATATACCCCTTTTGAAACGTGGAAGGCTGTCTTGTGCTCATCTTCATTGGCCATCTGGATTTGGTAGTACCCCTTGTATGCGTCCAGGAAACATTTGATTTTGAAGTCGGAGAGGGAATCTACTTTCCAATCTATTTATGGTAGTGAGTAGCAATCTTTGGAACAGGCTTTATTGATATCGGTGAAATCAACGCACATTCTCTAGGCTTCGTTTGTCTTTTTGACCATGACGGTATTTGCTACCCACGTTTGGTATCTTGTTTCGCAGAGGATTCCGGCTTTCCTTAATTCTTCCACTTCCTTTGAGGCAGCGGCGCTCCTCTCTAGTGCCATTCCTCTTTGCTTTTGTTGTATGGGTGTGACTTTTCTTGTCTTCATTTTGTTTGTGCTCTGTAACGAATATTTCATCCCCTCTCTTGAGCGTTCTAGGGATTCCCATCACATCATAGTATTTTTACGCGAATATATCTGCATTATCTCTGAGTAGTTTTACTAATTTTTGCTTAAACTTTGTTGGGAGCTGTCTTCCAATTGTCATAGTCTGTTCAGGGTATTTTGAGTTAACCAGTACCTTTTCTTCAGGGCTTACACATTCGAAGACTATAAACGGAGTTTCGAGGAAATGTTCTTTTAGCCTTTTTACTTGCTCACACCTTTTTATGTCTTGGTATTCTGACATAATAACTCTAGGTCCTGTTTCTGACTAGTATAAGACTGCGGAGTGCATTGTGGAAGGTATCATTCCTAGTTCCGCAAAGGCCGTTCTTTCGAAGAGCATGTTTGTGTGGAATCGGATCGCACGATTAAGAAAGTGATTTGCTTGCTTCTGTGATGTGGAGCCTCTCCTACGGGTATCTGAAGACTAATGTCTCCCAATGGATTGACTTGTTCGCCGGAGCATCCAAACAGTGTTGTGTATACATCCTTCTTTCTTTCTCTGACTTCCTTTCTGAGCTTCAAAAAGCAATGCTCATATATGATGTCGCAAGTAGCTCCTTCGTCAAGCAGGACTCTTCCTACTTTCCTTTCGTAGACTATTACACTTATGAGAATAGGATCTACCGATGGGGCCCTGTTTCGAATGGGAGGAAATACCATTTCTTCTATGCTCATAATTCTTGGAGATTCATTTCTTTTGAGGGGATTGTTTATTAATCCTATCATGATGATCAGTTCTTGTTTTCCGTCCACAACT
>BQNB010030545.1:0-54784 GCA_026074375.1 Tanacetum coccineum
TGGAATGATTGCAGGAGTTGCAAGGTGAGGGTTGGTTCAAATGGTAACTTGTGGTGGGAAGCATCTGTATTGCTTGGTAGGAAGAAAGGTGGGTAGTTTGGAATGTGCATAAATTTTCTCGAGAAGAGTGAGATAGAAAATTTGTATGTGATGTCACCAATGGAGGGTGCATGGGGATGACGTAGCCAAGACTATTTTTTAGGATGCGTAATAGACACGTTGAAGTTTACGGCTATGCCCTTTTGGGTTAACCAATGCACCAGCGGTTTTCATGGAGTTAATGAGCCGGGTGTGCATGGCCGTATATAGATAATCTAGTTAATGGATATATACAGACGATATTTTAAACCGACTCGAAGTCTAAGGAGGAGTACAAGTCGCACATGAAGATGATCGTGGAGTCACTGAAGGAAGAGAAGATGTACGTGAAGTTAACGTGGAAACAGAGCAAAGAGGAAGCTATATAGATGTGGAAGGAATCAAATAGGTAATGAGCCGATCTTGGCATTGCCGGAAGGAGCAGATGATTTCGTAGTATATTATGACGCGCGAAGCAAGGATTTAGAAGCATGCTTGGAAAAAAAAGGGAGAAGGTGATTGCTTGTACGTCGCGACAACTGAAGGTTCTTATGAAGGATTGCATGACTAACGTGGTAGGTTTTGCCTTATAATGCTAGAGGCATTAAGTGAACGAGACATGGAGAGTAATCTATACGGATCATGAATGTCTCCAACACACTTTCAATCGGAAGGATTGAACATGAGGCAAAGATGATGGATGGATGTTATTTAGTGAGTTTGATTTCGAGGCCAAGTACCATCTGGGAAAGGCAAATGTAGTAGATGTTGTACCGTTGCGGAGTAAGGAAGAAGGAGTGAAAGGCCAAGAATGAGTTCGAGATAGATGTACGACGATCCAATCTAGGTTTGAGAAAAAGATGTTGGTGGCATAAGATAAGATGTCCAAAGCAAAGAACGCGTCAACATAAGATGTTGCGTGGCTTGGACCAACGAGTGTGAAAAGAGATAGAGAGTGGTTCATATTGGTTAGACAAGGTTCGGACCTCCATTTGGAGAGATGTAAGGACCCTTGCTATTGATAGAGGTGGTATCGACCAAAAGTATTCTATCCATCCTGGAGCTGATACGGTGTTGTGTGGTTTTAGGTTAACTAATCGATGGTTGAGGTTTTGAAGAAAGGAAGGATATAGCTAGTTGTGATAGTAAGTATTTTGTGTATTCGGTAGAGGTAAGTATGAGTATAAGGGATCTTCAGGATTGTCGCTACAACTGAGTTACACGTGTAGAAGTGGGAAAGGATAACTAAGGATATTGTTGTCAAAGTTACCAAGTAGTCGAGTAGTGGATACGATGCGATTTGGGTGTAGTCATTGGACTGACTAAGTCACCCCATTCCTAGCTATGCTTAGGACAAGTATGGTATTGATTTTAGTTGGTCATTGGATACTCACTTTCGTTGAGAGGAGTTTTTCCCTAATGGTGGGGTTTTGTCATTCGTAGTACTGATGTGCTTCATTTGAAAGCATGGTATGGTAAGGAATGGTAGGTTACCGTTTTATGGGCAGAACTGGAGAGAGTGAGTGGCAATGGATCGATATTTGTTCAAGGAAACAACCACAAGATAGCTGTTAAATTACAGGGAATGCTTTTAAGGCAGCCAACTTGTCATAAGATGTTTGCTTGGTCGTAGTTGTAGGAAATGAGGAAAATTTTGAATTGTGTTGATAGGTTATGGTTGGCTTGAAGGGGCCCTCACATCTTGGAGAGGTGTAGTACGTTTGGAAAGAAAGACAAGTTAGAACCGAGTTATGTAGGACCATTTGAGATCCTTTTGATGGATTGGGCCTATAGTTCGGTTTTGCGAATTTCTGTCTTATGGCTGAGTATCTGAAATTGGATGAGAGGTCTGCAAAAGTTTGAGTAAAACCTGATTTGTTGGTGGATTCTTAGATACGTTGAGCATTTGACATCTTATATCTTAAGTTCATAGACAGTATCTGGTTTGTGAGTTGCGAGGTTAAGATATAAAACATGTTGTTACAACAACTTAAGGGTTTTGATGTGTTTTCTCGATGACGAGCGAGGTTCATGTAGTGGGATGCTTCTTTTCGTTTGGGGTTGTTGTGTTGCTAATTGCACCCTTTTGGGGGTAAGCAAATTCATTAGCAGTTGGATTCGGTTTGTGGAAGTTAGTCGAGATTAAGGTGAAAGATCTCTTTGTTTTGTAAGGAACCGTTGATGATTTGGGACCGAGAGGTCATGAGTAAAAGAGTAGTATGATAGCATTAGTATAACACCTCGTATTTTAGGTCATTGTATGACATTATTTAAAATTCATAATTTATTTTTAGGGTTTTACGCATTTACTCTTAACCGTAAAATTCTAAAGTTAAATCGAGTAAAAATGAAAATGTCATACAATGTAAATGGGCATTAAACGATAAACTGTTTGCATCAAGGCAAGTGTTATATGATTTATTATGAGGATTAAAATTAAGAATCTATTTGTTCTCTTTTTTTTATCAGGCTACGTTTAAATTGCTTTACGTTTCATAATTAAATACGTTTAGCATAACCGGAAGTTCTAAAAACCGAATACGGCCTAAACAATTACCACGTTTCTACCAATACTCTATAAAATAATAAAATATATCATCACATCATATATACATAAATGCCGAAAAAAAATAGAGTTGAGACCACGGTCATCACCTTTGAATAATATTAGATATTTAAAAGATCAAAATCTTACACCTTTTCCAACTTGTCATGTTAACTTCAACCTAGGGTTAGAAAGTAACTTGGTTAAAGTTAGGAAGATATTTATACTATAAATAGCCATGCATGCATGAGAAATGTTTACATACTTTATACTTAACAAAATTTCAATTTCTTTCTCTCTTTTCTACACCAAAACCCACGGCCAACTTAAGCCCTCAAACAAAATTCATACTTTGATTTTCTAAGTATATACAAACTATACAAACATACTTAATGTATTTCTAAGGTCGTTAGGAAGCATGGTTTCTTCATTTGCAGTAATAAGAAGAAAAGGGATTGATTAGGGTTTTGGAGGAAATCCTAATCTAGGTTATAAGCTTGGAAAGGCTTTGTTTTGAATCTAAACACGGGGTGTTTTTAGAACTTATTTCACCTATCTTACATCATCACTAGGTTTTCGTAAATCCATTATATTTTATTTCTTTACTGATTTTATGTAATTTCATGTTAAATATAGCCATAATCACCATAATGACTTTTGAATATGTAAAATGAGTTCTTATTTGAGTTTATCAATTTATACACTTATTCTCATGTCCTAATGTTATAAATATCATGGAAAAGTAAAATACTAAAATTGTTAATCTTATGGATTAAGTCTATAAACATGGTTTATTTTAAATTAGGGTTTTATAATGTGTTTCTTAAACTTTTCATATGAAAATTAATTGATAATGTAAAAGGGTTTAAACTTGTATAAATGAAACTATAAGGTCTTGGGATGATATTGAACCTTATTATAAGTATCCACATATGTAATATATGGTTTAAAAAGTGTATTTATAGTAACACTACTAACTTAAATGATAATAAAAACAAGGTCTTTATAAAGAGAAAAAATATATGATAGTACTTAGGGGCTGTCCAAATTCGATATTTTGGACAGTAGGTTGATGATGTTTTAAAGTTTATAATACGACTCATGACGATTCATAATGAATAAGAAAACTGTGGAAAACGATCTATAACGAAAAAAGATACGTGTTATAAAGAGTTTACGATATAAATACTTTTATAAAACTATTTTTATAAAAAGTATTACTATTAAATACAAGCAACTTTGAGTTTTAACACATCTAATATGACTTATAACTTTTGATTACGAGATCGTCCAGCCAAAGGAATCGTTCAAACGGAACTATAACGAAGAGTAAAATACGACATTTCTTTGACTAATTAAAGTTTATAAAAGTAATTTATAAACTCCTATGAACAGTAAACTCACTATTCATCAGTGAATTTATCTTTATAAAATATAATAACTCTTTTAAATACAAAAAAAACGTACTCGAAGAATCCATAAAATTATCGGGATTAAAACGAATAAGTTATTACGAATACAAAGTTTACGCTAATTTAAAGCCTAAAATCAGACAAATCATGAGCATGTCATATGAACAGTAATTTTACTATTCATCGATGAATCTTTAAAAAATGAAACTTGAAATGTAATATTTTGGATTCGCTGTCTTTACTAATACTGAAGCACGTGGACGTATAAAGAAACGCGAAGCAAAGCAAATAATGAGCTTAAACGACCAAACTAGGTCTTTTTACGAAAAGTCTATTTAATAAACGGTTCATTCACTTTATAAAAATATTTTACTAAACGATTAGTCGGGTGATTTTTGCTATATAGAATATTGATGAGGTTAATCAAGTGCTATGATTACTGGGAGTTTTCATAATGCATGTGGTCCTCTCCCTCGGATGGCGTACGTTGAGTTGTTGGATTTACGATTTATGTGGTCCTAAAACTCCCTCGTACGTCATGTCATGACATCTATATTTATGATAGCTCAGAAACTATCCGACAGATAGTAAGATATTTATAAACATCTATATGATTTTATTCAAATGTTGTTAATTAAAGTTCTGTGTACTTATTCGGCCTTAATTTAAATAGGTTGAATTTATCAGTCTTGCGTGACGTCTTTAATCGGTGATTATTTGAGCTATCTGTATAAGGTGAGTTCATAGCCCACTTTTACAGTTTTATATTTGAATATTATTTGGGGGGGAAACATTCTTGTTTTATACAATTCGGACGCATGTGTGAAAGTAAGATATTGTTATGTGTTTGCACCTAAGTACGCGGATAAACCTCTGAGCCCAGTATTCACATGAACTGTAATTGCATAGATGTAGTTGTGAATTTACATCATGTGAGCGCGAATGATATAAATAGATTTATTGGGATTAACCTCCCCGTATTTGGCACGTGACTTAGCTATCAACTAGGAAGAACGAACGTACATTGACCATGTCGGACTTGGACTGTTGCGGTTAACAACATCTGTACGGGCCAAATAACTGCTATATAGCAATATATAGGTTGAGTTCGGTTGTCTCATGGCTTAGTTCTGCAACAATAATCTGGTGTTTTGTATTGTTGGCATCTGTTTCTGTACAATCACGCGGAAAATCTTGCCGGTCCTGCATAATTTTATATACATAAACTATGAAATCCCCAACAATTTTGTGAGTTTAAGCAATGTTTTCAGGAGGTCATTAGGCACGAGATGCCAGGGATGCTTTGGATTATGTCTTGCATTGTACTATTAAAGACTTATGTGCATAATGTTTTGGGGAAATCTATGTTGTCTTTTGTAATATGAACCAAAGAACAAGTAAAGCTATAAGCTTTTGTAATATGTCTTTATTTAAAGCCATGTATCAAATCTAAACGAATTTTGTGTCGTTCTTAATTATCTCTTGTGTTGTTGAACTAAATGTAAATTGCCCCGGAATCCATATTCGCGTAATGCGGGACCATTTTGGGGGTGTTACAGATTGGTATCAAGAGCCAAGGTTATAGAGAACCAGGTCAAAATGTTTTTGCTGGACTATAACCATTTTCAAACATTGCATACATACAAAAGGGTTTTTACAGGGTATTCATATACAAATTATGGCATTAGTCGGTTAGGCTATATACATGCATAATTGATATACGTGTTTATAATATATTACGTATATAAGGATGATGGTCTTATATTAATATACTTATATAAGCTAAATTTTGATTTCAGATACTATTATGTCAGATTCTGAGCACTCTGCTGTTACATACACATCAGCATCTGAGGACGATTTTATACATGGGGTCACCAGGCAGTCGAGTGTCGGTACCTGTTTTTGAAGGGACACCATCACCAGGATTATGTTTAGTTGCCTGTCCCCTGAGGAGCCAGAGCAGGCACCACCTTCACCGATTTACATACCTTTTGTTCCGGAGCCTGTTTACCCGGAGTTCTTACCGGTGGACGATGAGGTATTCCCGGCTGAGGAGCAGCCACTGCCTGCTGCTGACTCACCTACTCATCAGTCACCAGGGTATATACCGGAGTCCGATCCTGAGGCGACCTAGAGGAGGATGCGAGGAGGATCTGAGGAGGATCCAGCCGACTATCCTGCGGACAGAGGAGATGATGATGATGATGCATTAGCTCTTGCCGAGCCTGCAGCTGTTGCTTATTCAGCTGACCAGGACCCATACATTGCTTATCGCGTCGCGGCTAGGATGTCCATCCGAACCCAGGCGCCGACACCTTTCCTCTCCGAGGAAGTTGCTGAGAGAGTGTTAGCCTTACCTACTCCACCACCATCACCTCTCTCTCCATACTCATCACCACTTCCTCAGATACCCTCTCCACCATTACCTATACCACCACCATCACCCATTAGCCCTACTTATGTTGAGGGGTCTCTGGGATCCCGAGCTGCTGGGATTAGACAGAGAGATGCTCTACCTGTTCATGAGACTGAGATACCCGAGATGTGGTTACCGCTTCGTAAGAGGCTGTGTCGTACTACTACCTAGATCCTAAGATGCGAATGGTTCGGGGAGTGTTGTGCTGCTGGTGCATGCTCGGCAGTTTGGACTATACAGCTGGGCAGACCTTTATGGATTTACTGATACGTTAGAGGCGCTCCAGTGAGCCAGATGTCTAGAGCGTTATAGGCTATGGTATTAGGTACACATGTGGATATGATTTGTTGGAGCCATCAGGAGATTGCAGCCGACCACCCTAGAGGGGTATTGTTCAACTAGTGAGTTGTTGACGTTGTCTTTCTACTGTTGACCAATGAGGATGAGATCATAAGAAATTATCATTATGGATGAGCACGGTATGACCGAGGCTCTACTTAGAGCTCGAATGTCAAACAGGTTGGACAATGATAGGCCCTTCACTGACGCTCCGCCCTTCTGATAGAGGAGGGAGGGCAGATTATCGCATCCGCACTTTGGGCTTATTACTTGGTTACGGATGAAGGGGATGCCTAATGATCAGGTCATTCTGAGGGCATGTCACTGGGAACTACGGTCATGGTCAGCACAAAATAGGTCTGAGATCGTTGAGTACGGATTTAATAAATATATAAAAATCTAAATAGTGGAGCAGAATCAGAGGGACAGACAGACAGTGTTTTCAGAGTGCTGAAAGCAGGACTATCGGTGGCAGACACGGGCAGTTAGCAGAGACCCTAAATAAGATAGTGAAGCAGCCTCATGGCTCAGAATGACGTGCTACAGATAAAGCAGGGGACCTGCCTCAGGATCTGCGAGCCAGAGTACCAAAGGTGGCCGGTAAGCAGTCTTAGAAGGTGTTATGGCTGTAGCTACATATACAGTCTGATAAGTATTAAGGGGTTGTTCCCAGCTGTGAATGTATAGATCTTTTGTTTTGGACTAGCTACTTTGTTTAGATCTTTTGTTCATTATTGCGACGTTGTACAGCCTACTTAGTATTACGAGTATATCTCGGTTAGTATGGCTTTAGGTTATTTTGTCTTGTAAACCTATGTGTGGTGATAGTTTGTATTTTAAAATATACCAATCATGTATTATTTTCACAAATAAATATATGAAAAGGGTTTGGATTATGTTTTATATGAATATCGAAATTATTGTGATATGATGTCGATTTGTTAATTTCAATACTGTTGTGGTATTTCACCATTTGTTGTGATTCTGTTCTTATTCCATTACTGTAGTACATCGGGGTATGGTTAGGATTTTGAATTCTAAACTTGGTGTTTGTGTTCTTAGTGATTTAAGAAAATGGCATATAGGGGTACATAGCCACAAGAACCACTGAGGATCAAGGTCCAAGTCACCGCGACTCCATCCCACCCAGTCACCACCAACTCCCCCACGGTCACAGACCCTTACTACACCATTTCTGTCACCGGGGCCAACTTTCAGGCCATGATGACAGAGGTGTCAGCTGTGTTGGCAGCCAGTTGCACGACCCGACAATGGCGATGATAGCAAATACTCGTAGGGAACTGGTGCAAGAGAGGTATGAAGCAACCTTTCGGGATTGTACCTATCAAGACTTCATGAAATGTAAAACCTATTCTCAAGGGTTCTAAGATATGACTTTCGACTGTGGTCAGACTTGAGACCAGTTGGTTTGAGAGGCATGGGAAACCGTGTTTCGCATAAGAATGCAATGTGGAGACTTCAAGAGAAGTTTGCCACTCTCTGTACTCTCTTATGGGAACTGCTCTAACATGGAGGAACTTCATGCTAGGACAGTGACTTAATTAAGGTGGCTTTATGCTGAGGATGAAGTGGTCTGACTTGAAGATAGGAAAGTCTGACAGTTAAATATTGTCCTAGGAATGAAATCAGAAGATTGAGGTAGAGTTGTGGAACCTAAAAGTACAAATGTACGAATGTGCGTAGCCTACAACCAACTGATTTCAGAGCTAGGATTGACTGAGTGACTGGATGTTCCCTGAAGAGGCTGACAAATTGAAAGCTATGTCGAAGTGGGATGCCCAAACTTAATTTATTCAAGTGTTGTCGGCATCGAGAAGCCAAAAACGACCATCAATGCCAGGAGGCTTTGTGATGGCAACTGACTTGATGGATAGGAGGTTAACTTTGGCTGAAGGCAGACAGAAAACAAAGGAAGTTTGAAGACGCTCCTCGTTAAACTAAACCAACCAACCAAACCAAAAGGCAGAACACAGGCAGGGCCTATGCTGCCGGGAACGGTGACAGGAGACCGTATGAGGGGGCTAAACCTCGATGTCCCAAGTGTAACTTCAACCATAATGGTCCTTGTACACCACCATGCACTAACTGCAATGAAGCCCTGGCCCACCTGGCCCGGACCTGTAGGGAGACGGCCTGCGACTGCAAACAACAACAACCGCAAAAACATTAAACAACAACAACCGCAATAACATAACAATCTAACAACTGTAACAACAACAACCAAAGAGCCCAAGGGGCAAATACCAATGCCATCGTTTGCTTTGAGTGTGGGGCTCCAGGCCAATACTGAGCAAACTTGCACCCAGTGGTTAAGAAAAAAAATCAGGGAATTGGTTAACGGTGTAGCAAGGGCTTATGCAGGGGAAGTTGCAGGTGGCAAAAACCCCCAGACAACAACGGCTTTTGTGAGGGTACGTTTCTCCTAAACAACCGTTGTGCTTCCACATTTTATTTGATACTGGTGCAGATAGAAGTTTTCGTTGTTCTACGCAATTTAGTAAGGCGTTGATATAATATAGCCACCCCCACTACATTAGATCATGGTTATAACGTTGAAATTAGCTGATGCTTAGAGTAATTATGGGTAAATACGGTCTTACTGGGTTGCACGTTTTAACTTTTCTGAAACCATCTCGTTTCCACGTCGACCTATGCCTGTTGAAATGGGTACTTATTGACGGTCATAATTGGCAGATGAGAGACTGGTTGACGATATACAACCTGTTATTGCTGTGCTAAGGAAAATCGTTCCGTATTCACCTTTGGTGAGCGAAATCTTAATTTTTCATGGAGAGGAAGTAGAAATAAACGCGGGACTCGATTAAACATCATCTCGTGCACAAGGCCCAGGAATTATTGCTTCAAGGATGTCACTCTTGTTGGCACATATTACCATCAAGGAGCGTGGAGACAAGTCAAAGAAGAAGCAATGCAAGATGTAGGATCGTCAAAAATTTTTTCCCGAAGTATTTCCCGATTGGACGTGCCAAGGCCTCCCAAATCCTACCAGAACAAGTAGTGAATTTCACATCGATCTAGTACCCGGTGCCTGCACCTGTAGCACGGGGCACCGTATCTATTGGCCCCATCAGGAAATGTAAGAATTGGCGGATCAATGACAGGTGGCTTTCCGACAAAACGGCTTTAAAAGACCTAGTTCGTCACCATGGGGAGCTCCAGTTCTATTGTCAGAAGAAAGATGGATGTTACGAATGTGATAGATTATCGGGAACTCTAAACACACTAACGGTGAAGGATCCGTTATCCGGATACATAGAATTCGATGACTTATTCGATCATACGCTCAAGGGTGTTTCGAGTGTTTTATCCAAAGATTGAACTCTCAGGTCAGGTTTCACCAATTGAGGGTTCGAGAAGAAACGTCTCGAGACTGCCTTCAGAATCGATATGGACATTAAGAATTCCAAGTTCATGGACGTTTGTTTGACCACGCACCTGCTGTGTTTATGGACCTCATGAAACGAGCTGTGTGCAAACCTTATTGGACACTTGTAATTGTCTTTATTGATGATATTTTGATTCTATTCCAAGAGCACTGCTAGAGCTACGAAAGAGCATCTGATAATGATATTTTTGGAGTTGGTGAAGAAAGAGGAAGTTGTATGCAAAATTTTCAATGTGAATTTTGGATTCCCAAAGATACAGTTCCTCGGTCTCCGTGATTGATAATTAAGGCATTCACGTAGATCCAGCCAAGATCGAATCCGTTAAACCCGCAATTGGGAATCTACCTAAAACACCAACGGTGATATTCGGACAGTCTTTTAGGTCTTGCATGAGTGTTATTATCGGCGATTCATTGAGGGTTTCTGATCATTTTTAGCTTACGCGATTTAACATAACGATTTCCATTAAAAACAAACGCGTACAATACTAAAAATAAATGGTGACTTTTATTAACGTCGTACATTATCCTAAAACTCGGGGTGTTATATAGTGCACCAATTATGGCTTTACCCGAAGGAAGTGAAGATTTTATCGTATACTGCGATGCTTCGATCAAGGGTTTGGGCGCTATGTTGATGCAAAGGGAAAAGGTTATTTCTTATGCATCACTCCAGTTAAAGATCCTTGAGAAGAACTATACTACTCATGATCTGGAACTTGGAGCAGTAGTGTTCGCTCTGAAGATTTGGAGGTACTATCTGTATGGTACCAAGTGTACGGTGTTCACTGATCATAAGAGTTTACAGCATATTCTTAATCAGAAGGAATTGAACATGAGACAACGCCGATGGTTAGAGTTGCTTAGTGATTACGATTGCGATATTCGTTATCACCCAGGGAAGGCAAATGTCGTTGCTGATGCTTTGAGCAGGAAAGAACGGGAACCACCGTTAAGAGTTCGAGCTTTAGTCATGACTATTGGCTTGGATCTTCCTAAGCAAATCTTGAATGCTCAGACTGAAGCACGGAAACCAGAGAACATCAAGAATGAGGATGTTGGAGGTATGCTGATTGAAAATGCTAAATTTCCAAAGGCACTTAGAACGGAAAAGTTGGAACCTCATACGGATGGAACCCTATGCCTCAATGGCAGGAGTTGGTTACCTTGTTATGATGATTTGCGGACTGTGATCATGCACGAGTCCCACAAATCGAAGTATTCTATCCATCCAGGTTCCGAGAAAATGTATCAAGATGTAAAGAAGCTATATTGGTGGCCCAATATGAAAGCTGATATCGCCACCTATGTTAGCAAGTGCTTGACCTGTGCTAAGGTTAAGGCTGAACATCAGAGACAATCGGGTTTGTTGGTACAACCCGAGATACCTCAATGGAAGTGGGACAATATCACGATGGATTTTGTCACAAAGCTTCCTAAGTCATCACAAGGGTATGACACCATTTGGGTAATCGTTGACCGTCTTACAAAGTCCGCAATCTTTATACCCATGAAAGAAACTGACCCTCTGGAGAAACTAGCGAGAATGTACCTAAAGGAAGTAGTAACAAGGCATGGAATACCGGTCTTGATTATTTATGATCGTGACCCTAGGTTCGCATCAAATTTCTGGAGGTCACTTCAGAAAGCTTTGGGTACAAGTTTAGATATGAGTACGGCATATCATCCGCAAACTGACGGACAAAGCAAGAGAACCATTCAAACTCTCGAAGATATGCTTAGAGCTTGTGTGATCGACTTTGGAAATGGTTGGGTTAAACATTTGCCATTGGTCGAGTTTTCATACAATAACAGTTATCATGCTAGCATTAAGGCTGCACCCTTTGAGGCACTTTACGGTAGAAAATGTCGTTCGCCTGTTTGTTGGGCTGAGGTTGGAGAAGTTCAACTCACCGGTCCAGAGATAGTACAAGAGACGACTGAGAAAATCATTCAAGTTAAGCAAAGGATGCAAGCCGCTCGTGATAGGCAAAAGAGCTACGCTGATTTGAAGCGTAAGCCGATGGAGTTTGAGGTTGGAGATAAAGTGATGCTCAAGGTTTCGCCTTGGAAAGGGGTTGTACGTTTTGGCAAACGAGGGAAATTAAATCCCAGGTTTGTTGGACCTTTCAAGGTAATAAAAAGGGTTGGAGACGTTGCATACAAGCTCGAGCTTCCTGAGGAGCTGAGCAGAGTTCATAATACATTTCACGTGTCCAACTTAAAGAAGTGTCATGCCGACGAACCCTTAGCCGTTCCGTTGGATGGACTTCATTTTGATGACAAGCTTCAGTTTGTCGAGGAACCTATAGAGATCACAGATCGTGAAGTTAAACGGTTGAAGCGAAGCCGTATCCCATTAGTCAAGGTTCGATGGAACTCCAAGAGAGGTCCTGAGTTTACGTGGGAACGCGAGGATCAATTCCGGAAGAAATACCCACATCTGTTCTCAAAGACCGGGCCGTCGTCAAGTGCTGCGTCTTAAGCCTTGAGGACAAGGCTCAGCTAACCGGGGGAGACTATAACACCTCGTGTTTTAGGACAATGTACGACGTTAATAAAGTCACCATTTATTTTTAGTATTGTACGCGTTTGTTTTTAATGGAAATCGTTAAGTTAAATCGCGTAAGCTAAAAATAATCAGTTAACGTAAACGGGCATCAAGCAAGTGTTATATGATTATTATGAGGATAATTAATAACTTTGTTCATCTTATTTTTATTGGCTACGTAAAATGCTTACGTTTCACGATAAAATGCGTTTAGGCATTCCCGGAAGTTCTAAAACCTAACTACGCCTAAACGAATACCCACGATTATACCCAATACAATAGCAATCATTGCTTTTGCCTAATTGATGTCCATTTCTTTCAATATATACATCATCAATCTGTTCCAATCTTCTGAAGTAAGTCCAAATCCTTGTTTGTTTGCAAAGAGGGAATAGTTCACTTCATCAGCAAACCTGCAAGAACTTCTTTTTCAGGATTATTGGTTGAATGAAAAAGTGGAAGGAGTGCAAGATACTGTTATGCAACCAGAAAACCAGACTTTACCTTTTGGTGCTATACTTTTGCTTTGTGAGACAAAAGCACATTTTGAGCATGAAGATGTTTTTGAAGCACCTTGAATTTCTTGCTCAAAAACTCTAAGGTTATTGTACAAATCATCCACATATAATAATTATCAATCTATGGGTTTAGTTCTCATTGTTCATTGCCCAAGATTGGTCCATGTAGGGGGCAAAGATCTGAGAAACTGGTGATTTGCATCTTCTGTTGACACTGCAGCACCATGAGCTTCCAATTGTGAAAGTAGCTGGTTTGAAATCTGTCATAACCCTTTTTAACCATTTGAATTGGAGTATTTTAAATCTTAAAAATGTTGTGTGAAAACTAGCCTTCTGCATTTTCTTTGATTTAGCATTACAACCCAATACCTTGTGCTGTTGGGCTTCCCATATTTGAGAGTGGTTCATATTGGTTAGACAAGGTTCGGACCTCCATTTGGAGAGATGTAAGGACCTTGGCTATTGAAGAGGCGTATACGACAAAGTATTCTATCCATCCTGGAGCGGATACGATGTTGTGTGGTTTTAGGTTAACTAATCGATGGCTGAGTATGAAGAAGGATATAGCTAGTTGCGGTAGTAAGTATTTAGCGTATTTGGAAGTGGAAGTTGAGTATCAAGGGTCTTCAGGATTGTTGCTACAACCTGAGTTACCCGAGTAGAAGTGGGAAAGGATAACTAAGGATATTGTTGTCAAGTTACCAAGTGTGAGTAGTGGATACGATGCGATTTGGGTGTAGTCAATGGACTGACTAAGTCACCCCATTCCTAGCTATGCTTAGGACAAGTATGGTAGATTTTAGAGGTAATTGGAATACTCACTTTCGTGAAGATGAGTTTTTCCCTAAGGTGGGGATTATCATTCGAGTATGGATGTGCTTCATTTGAAGCATGGTATGGAAAGGAATGTAGGTTACCGTTTTATGGGCCGTAACTGGAGAGAGTGAGTTGAATGGATCGAATTTGGTACAAGAAACAACCAACAAGATAGTGGTAATACAGGAAAGGCTTGAGGCAGCCAAATTGTCGAAAGAGTTAGCTTGGTAGTAGTGGGAAACTTTTGAATTAATGCTGGTAGGTTATGGGTGGTTGAAGGTCTCACCTTGGAGAGGTGTAGTACGTTTGGAAAGAAAGACAAGTTAGAACCGAGTTATGTAGGACCATTTGAGATCCTTAGATGGATTGGGCCTATAGTTCGGTTGAGAATTTCTGTCATATGAGCTGAGTATCGGAAATTGGATTGGGAGGTGCTGAAAGTTTGAGTAAACCTGAATTTGCGTGGATTCTTTAGATACGTTGAGCTTTGTAACATCTTATATCTTAATTTCAAGACAGTTCTTGTTTGATGAGTTGCGAGGTTAAGATATAAAACACGTTGTTACAACAACTTAAGGGTTTTGATGAGTTTTCTCGATGACGAGCGAGGTTCATGTAGTGGGATGCTTCTTTTCGTTTGGGGTTGTTGTGTTGCTAATTGCACCCTTGTGGGGGTAAGCAAAGTCATTAGCAGTTGGATTCGGATTGTGGAAGTTAGTCGAGATTAAGGTTGACAAGACTCTTTGTTTTGTCAAGGAACC
Source organism: Tanacetum coccineum (assembly GCA_026074375.1). Lineage (NCBI taxonomy): Eukaryota > Viridiplantae > Streptophyta > Magnoliopsida > Asterales > Asteraceae > Tanacetum > Tanacetum coccineum. The sequence goes on from BQNB010030545.1 coordinate 14,867, forward strand.
GTTGATGTTGTGGACCGAGAGGTCATGAGTAAAAGCGTAGTATGATAGCATTAGTGAAAGTTCGTTGGGATTCGAAGCGTGGTCCTGAGCTTACTTGGGAACGCAAGGATCAAATGAGGTCTAAGTGTCCTCAGTTGTTTGTCGATAGTGCTAATGCCTCGAGTAGTTAAATCTCGGGACGAGATTTTCTCAAGGTGGGGATACTGTGACAACCGTGGCTTGAGCAGGTTGGTCAAACCGTAGTGTTGACCTAAATATCTGTTCTATAAGTATGGGTTATGTGTTATATGTGTTTATACGTGTTTATATGTGTTTGTGTGGGATATGTGAGATTGCATAATCAATCCATTGAGCGTGACCGTCTCATTGGGATTGGATTTGTGTTGGATTTTGTGGAATTCATTTCGTTCACTTTTGGTGACAAGGAAATGATTTTGGTGATTGAAGCGGTTTCGCGTTAATTGTGTAAGTAATTATACGTATACGTATTTATGTGTTAGTAATATTAGGATGAGATTAGGTTCTAGTAGTTAGAATAAGGAAGAAATGAAATTTCTATTTTTGGAATGTTAGGTTTAATAAAAATGAAAAGTTAATTATTTTTAAAGGTCTAGTAAATTGCGTTTACGCAAAAAGGTATGCTCAAATAAGCTTAGGTTTTTATAAAAACTTAAGGTAAAGCAAATAATTAAGTAATTAATAAATAAATAATTTTTTTTATACATGAATAGTAAAAAATGAATTTTAGAGGAAAAAGAAAGAAAAAAAGGAATTTTAAAAGGAAACAAATACTAATTAGATCTTATCTATAATTAATTAGGGGTCTATAAATACAAAATAAAATCCCAAACCCTCCCCCTTTGTGTGACCGGTCGAACAAGAGAGAAAAGAGGAGGAAAAATTAGGGTTTTTGCTTTTGTGAAGAAATCAAGCTCTAAGGTAAGTTTTAATTATTCCTTGTTAGTTATTAATCATTAATTCATGTAATAATTATTATGATAGAATTAGGGTTTTGTAAAATCACATATCCCCAAGCTGTTGATTGATAAACACTTGTACAAATCGTAGATACATCAGAAATTTGACCCCTCACTCTAAGTGCTTTACCATAGCATCAAATAAATACTTGGACAAATTAAAATTTTGGTTTGTGGCCAAGCATATGATTTCAGAGGCCATTGTGCTACTGAATTCATTCCATGTAGTGGACTTGGCACTAAGGTATTGTGTAATAGTATGAATTAAGAACTTCTATAAAATGTAAGCCTTTGAGAAGGTTTTTCATACCCCATCCTTGCCAGTTCTTCAAAGATAGTAGCATTCGGCAAACAATCAATACCACCAGCATCTTCTAAGTGAAGATCACTTCTAATTATTGACTCCGTGATGATCACCCTCTTTTTATCAACTAGGGCTTGTAACTGATGTTCACCATTGATAGTGTTTGCCTTTGTTGTTGCCCAAACCTGTTTAATGCAAGATGTGTAGATGATAGGATTAACAGTTAAAGCATAATGAATTTGGTTAGCATTCAGAAAATCGATAATTTCATGAAACCTATCACTTTTAGCAGGTTTTTCCAAGAATGCGACCATATTGTGAGTATCAACAAAAGTTAGGGTTGACATTGTTTTGTGATTAGATGATTAAAGATGAAATTAAATTAGGGTTTACGTTTAGAGAGTGTTTGAATGATTGAAATCGAATAAAGAATCAAATGAAACCCTGAATCGAAGTATTTATAAAATCACCCTCAGCAGCAGAAACTTGAACTAGCAGCACTAAATAATGCCTAACAGCATTAACTTAAACCGGCAGTAGTAACTCAACAGCATCAACATAAGCTTAGCAGCACTAAGATATACCAGCAGTAGAAATTTTATGCTTAGCAGCATTAACTTATATTACCAGTATTAACCAGAGGCTAACAGCAGTAACTTTGAGCTACCAGCATGAATCTTCAATTTCATTCCAAAAAGGACTTCTATCATCAATTAGTTCTTCTCACAAGCTCTTTTTCTGTTTTTATTCTCACAATATCTCTCAATTCTTTTTGCTCACAAAATCACTCTTTTATGTTTTTATTCACACATCTCTCTTTCTGTTTTTCAACTTACAATTTCTCTCTTTTCTTTTCCTCACTATTTCACACAGACTTTGTACACTTTTCCATCAATTCCAATAGTTGTATACTGTCCTCCCCACTTCCAAATGTGTAACCCCTTGAGAGAGGTGGATCATTGAACTATTCAGATGTAGTCTCAAACCTAGTTTGAGCATCTACACCCCCTAATATGGTATCTTGGCACCTGGGACCACTACCTAAACCAATTCCCTAAGGACTTGATCCATTAAGTGTTGCCATAGATTGGGTCTTATTTGATGTTACCATTGTCCTGCTCTGCTTCTAAGCTAGAAGCAGTAGTGGAAGCCCTTTCCATTCTGCCACCCAACTCCTTATGGACAACCTCATCACCAACCTTTACAGGGGGACTACTAGACTGAGGTATCTTGGTATCCCGACCTATTTTTACATGCCTAGATGTTTCTGATTCTTTTTAACAAACTTTTGATATTACATATCCTTCCATCCATGCTTTAACTGTATATTGAAATAAGTAGCCTCCCCTCAAACAATGCTTCAAGGGTTAAGTATTTGCTCAACAGTTGTAACCTTGGCTCTTATGACATCCCAGCAGTACTATCTTTTGCTTGGCAATACTAATTTTCTCCCTAGCAGTATTAAGAGATGTCTAACAATATTAACTCTGTCTTCAATAATTATACAACAACATGCCTCTATTCATCACAAGCACACTAGAAAAGACTAGATAGACATGTAAGAATTCATGAGGATCCATATTTATGCATAACCCATGAATAAAAGTTAAAAACTGTTATTCAAAAACATTAACTTCTTCTCAAACATTACTTTAGAGGTGAAGCATTCAAGATCAGGTATTCAATATGCTTAACTTGCAGGTGTTAGTCCATAGCCAAAAATACAAAACCCAGTCATGTGCCTTGAGCATCCACTGTCAACAAATCCTGTGTCATCCTGTTGTGGCTTGCCCTGCACATAAAAATAAGGAAATTAGATTCCTTTAGGGACCCAAGCCATCACTGACTTGGATCTGCCTCTCTAAAAAACTCGTTATTCACCAAACATTAACACTCAGACCACACCATCAAAACACAACAGTAACCTTTAAAGGTGAATTAGCATTTCAACATCAGGTATTCAATACTATGTCTTAAACCCTGCATGTTTTTAGTACCATCATAAAGCCTAAAACTACACTATTTCCAAAGTTTTCTCTTCTGTATCTTTCATTAAAGTATGAACTAAACATTTTAACAACAGTTCTTACAGTATTATACTCAACAGTAACTAATTGACAGAACTAAATCTAGTAACATAAAATCCTTTTTCTCACAAACTTTTTCACAAAGACATAAAGAGTATAGAGACATTTAAGGCGATTAATTGCATTCATCTATACTTAAATGACCAAAGTACTTTGAAACCTTCCAGCATCCATTACCTTCTATTCTCTTATTACACAAATAGACTCACAGCAAACATTAAATGATCAAATATGAATTTAACAAATCTTTGTATCAGAACTTTTTTAGCACTTACAAAAATCATCTTATAAAAACATGAACTGCCTAATACTACTATATGTTTTGTATTTAGAAAGTTGAACCAACAGGATTTTCAATAATGCAAAATAGTACTACATCACTTTACACAATATTATAAAATAGCGACAGAAATTAATCATAAGACACTACACAAACAACAAAAACCCCATACTCTACATAAACAATTTCTATATACTTAGCAACACCAGAAGTCAATTGTACCAATAAGCCAACTAGAACAGCACTCGCCATCAATTCGTACACTTTAGTCTCTGTAGAAGTGGCAACTCACATTTCTCCATCAATACAACACAGACACAATGATAAATCAACCACTATATCCCATAAAAACTCGACCAAACAACTCTACACAGAAAAGACATACTCCTATCACCTTGAGTTGACTCTAGCAATCAGTACAACTAATCTCTAAGATACATAACACAACTAGTACTCAAAACAATGAGACAAATCCCTATACAATACCAGACTATAGTAAAAACAACAAAATTAAAAAATAACAAAAAAAAAAAAAAAAATTATTAAAAAAAATAAAGTAAAAAAAAAAAAAAAACGGTTCTTATACACGCCTATATGTTGGTTTGTCCTTTCAAATATCTTAAAAATTCTCTCTTTACAGATACAGAAGCATGTTGATGTCTTTGTGTAGTAAACTATTGAAATCTCTGAGCACATACACATACAGACACATCAAAATATCTAGCCTAGATGTTGTGAATACATTAAAGACCCAATCATAATACCCACACTATAGATGCGATACATCAACATCTTCAGCATCTCTCCTCCATCTTTTGACTATAATCGAGCCCTTTCCAAAACTAAAACTGGAGTATTTAAGCACCCTATCACACAACTGTGCGTATTGAAAATTTCTTCAAAATCTTACTACAATATTTATCATGGCACTGATTAAAATATTCCTATCCCTTCCTTCTCTGTATTGATACTTTTACATCTACATAGTAAAGTGAAAGTATAGTTTCTCCCAATATAGAACCTCATCTGAAACTTATCCTTCATAAGCTTCTCAAATCCAATACACAGTTCCTTGTTAGTAGAGCCAAAGATAATTGATACATCAACATAGACATGTACATTCGCAACAATATCTCCTTTTTTGCTTCTTGATTTAAACATCTACTATCCTATCATCCCCTTTTCAAAAAACCATTCTTGCCAACAAATACTGTTAGCCTAAGTTTCTTGACCATGCTCCTAGTATTCTGTTTGATGCAAGACCCATTCTAATTGCCTTGACACTATCCTTGTAAACTTTGTCTGGAGGTAAGTCAGCGTCAATTAAATCCTGCGGCTGGTTGAGTAACATAAAGCCGATCTTCTCAATAGTTTCGACTAATAAAACTAAGCACACTTCACATCCATATGATATACCTCAGAAAACCCCCCCTAAAAAGAAGCATACGGCTAAAAACAATCTTAATAACCTTAATTCTTTTGCCCATGAGCAAACAAACTTACTCATAGTCAATACCTTCTTCTTGTCTATTTAACCATCGTGTAACCACCTGGATGATTACTATTTCCTAATCACAATCCCTCCTTTCATCTCTCCTTATTTCGTGAAGACACCCATATTTTTCCACTTATGGACCCACTTTCCGATAGGCCAATCCACAGTCTCTAAACTCTGTTAAGTTTGAATTGTAAAAGTTCTTCCTGCATTGCTTCTACCCAGGATGAATCAGATACATTAGCTTTAGCAATGCTTGTGTGGTTCAATCTGTATAATGAGCAAAAACCAGCGAATCTCTTAAACAAGTAATTCAGTGGTATCAAAGTGTTTTTTTTTTTTTTGTTCATATACATCACTGAGAACACCCCTGTTCCTAGAAGTAGGTTTTTGTCATTATACTTCTTTGTTTGACAATAGAATGACACTTCACATCACCATCTAACATTTTTCAATTGGGTGTATTCTTTAGAATTCATATTGTTGGGTCAATCCTAGGTTGGAACTTGAATAGGAATTAAGGAATGTTCCCCATCAATTCAACTATCGAGTGGTTTCATCTTTATCATCTAAGGGAAACTCATCATGAGTGGCTTCAAGTGTGATTACTACTGCTCCCATCTTTGAACATGTCTTTAGGCTATCTTGATTCATATGACCTAGCAGTATCACTAGAAGTGATCAACAGTATTAAAGTATTTTAAAATCGTACCTAGTATGTTAACATTAGGCACTGGCAGTATTAACTATGTTTGTCTTAAACTAACATTAACTTCATTTCAAAGGACTGCTACCATCATCATAGACTTAACTTTTTCCATCACCTCTATGACTAGACCCATACTTTTCAACATGCTTTTGATCATCGGACAGAGCAGATATTGTTCTCACCGTTATTAAACATCGCTTGAAAGGTAAATCAAAATATGAAGCATCTTTTTCCAAATGGCACACAAATGAGCAATCTTGAATGATTTCTTTTCTCTATCACTCTCACTGTAAGATATAACCGCATTAAGTTCTCTTTGGATACCTGCAACTTCATTACGTGATTGTTCTTGCAGTAAATGGAAATATACATAATTCTCATAGATGTAAGGTAGAGAATCAATATCAAACAACAACCACTTTGGACCATTCCCGCTTCTATCATAAAGGGCTTATTTCTCTAAAAACTAAATATGCAAGTAAGTCTTCTTCTCTACTGATGGGGGGTGGGAGCGTCGGGGTTCTAGTATTGTATAAACACCTAGAAAGCATTACACTTAAGAATATCCAACAAAGAGAAACCTTCATCAGTTCTATACGAGTTTGGCGCCATCAAACTTGCCTAAATTGTCTAAGACGGTAATGAGAAATAGTAACATGAATCCAGAATTAGACTCATAATAGCCGTTAAGATCGGTTTAACTAAAAACCTACTAAAAAAAGTTCATTCACAAGTGTCTCTTTGCGGTTATGAGGGCCTATTGGTCAACAACTAAGAACCCTCACAATACAACTGTCATAGCAAGCAGTACTACATGGCTTCAAAGCCTAAATATGTGGTAGGAACTTAGAGTCAGCTTACATTGTTCTAGCAGACCTCAATTAGTGTCCTATTCCTCCCCTTCACTACACCAATTTTGCCAGAGACGTCCTGACTACAACTATAATCCCTCTTAAATGCCTTTTTCTCATACTCGCAAAAAATCATCACATAACTTATATTCTTAGAATTCTTTCCATTTTCCTAATTTCTATTATCTTTCACTTTCTTATCCACTAGTTGTCTATTTCTTTTTGATACAAAATTCTTAAGAATCATCACTTATTGTTTCATCCCTTAGATGCTAAAAAGAAAACCCATGTAAGCCTGCTACTCTGACAAATCATACAAGTGACTACCAAGCAATACTTCTTATGCATTAAACTACTCATCAAAAGTTGGACAAATTAATCCATAAGAAGCATGAAACAAGGCTTAGTCTAATTGGATTCAGAACTTTGGACTTTACAAAGAAGCTCTGTGTTGCTAATAGCAATTCCCATTAAGACAAGGCAACACAGGTTTGGTCATTTTTAAAACGTTTTGTAGGCAATCATTTTACAAGATTATCCTTAACAAGCTTGTTTATGTTCTTAAAATTTATGTGACCAAGTCTCCTATGCCAGAGCATTGATTCATCTGATGTAGCCTTTACAATAAGACAAGTTAAACTCTCTTTAGGAACAATGTTCTCTTCTATATCAAACTGTACATGATTGTCTTTTCTAGGAATTTTAAGAAGTATAATGAGTTTCATCAGGCCAACTTAAAACTTAGGAGATAAGACAAGACATTCACTTACAGTAAAAAGACATAGTTCTTTTTGTTCACATTCTCTGTTGAGACACTAAAAAAGGTGAATTTTAAACTCATAAGATAAAGTATACATCTTTAAAATCTCAAGACTAACAGATATAAGAGTGTTCATTTACCAAAATTCATACCACCATGTGGCTCCTCACCCCCAAATGTAACATAAAACCATCATCAAAGGAATCTCTACTATTTTCTTACTTTTCATGTGCAGGGAAGCAACAAACAGGAATGAAACAAATACGAATTACAGTGGATGCTCATGGTGGTAGAATTTCTGGTAAAGGAACACTTAAAACTGATAGTCTTATGTTTCTTCAAGGTGATTGATGCACTATCAGGTTATGAGTAGGTCTCCGAAACCTAACATGGCTTGATTAGCGCCTTTACAGCATTTTCCCAGATTAACCCCTAACAGCATTAAACTACAGAATAGGCCTCTCAGCTTTAACTGCTTTTTTTTTTTGGCTATGTCATTATTAACTACTCTTGATGGCCTAGCAGTATTAACTGCTTGTGCCTTGGCAGTATTAACTTTTTGGATAAATCTTTTGTTCGTTAATACTATTTTTTGGATTAAAGGGCTTTTTACAGTTGATTGTCCTGTTTTTGAATAACGTAACATTGGTTTAACACTAAAAACTGTAGATTTAGGATGAGCAGTATTAACTGTCCTGGCAGTATTAAATGGTTTTAGGCCAGTTTTCATTAAAACTGCTCTTGGAACCATGTTCCTTTGAGCATTAGGGTGAGTCCTTTTGGTAGTATAGTTGTACTTCACCCTGATATAATTATTCCCATATACCATCCTTTCCCTTTGATGGTATTTACACTGAGTCTGTACATGATTAAAACTCCCACAAATGAAGCAAGCTTTGTTATACATCATAAAATCACTTCCTAGTTGATTGGACTTCTGTCCATTCTAGTTCCTTTGATTTCCCCTAGGACTATGTGATCTATACATCTTAGCATACCTGACTGACTTTTTAATTGGTTTTTCATGATTTTTAGGTTTGACAAACTCTACTTTTTTATCAACAAGAAAAATAGTTTCTTTATCAACATTAAGTAAAGACTCAACAAAGCTACTTATGTCTTTTGATACTTGTTCTTTTACCAAAGAGTCATCAGAATTTTCTTTAGAATCATCTGATTTTTTTATCACAAACAACATTAGACTCTTGCTTACTAAGTTTAGAACCATAAGCTTTGAATTCAGGCTCTTTGAATACATCAATAACAGAATAAGACAAATCAATTTTTTTAGGTCTATTATAGATTAAAGGATGGGGTGGAGGAACTGCACTATACCCCAAACCCGTTTTACATTGGTCAGTTATCTGACTACCTAACAATTTGTCTAGGTCTTTTGAGGCTTTATCAAATTTCTCAATTTTAAATTCAATGCCCTCTTTTTCTTGCTTAACTTTTTCAAAATCACTTTTAAGCACATTTATTTCATAGTCTTTGCAAGCTACTTCTCTTTTAAGAACTGCAACTTCTTCACTAAAAAGAACCTCATTCTTTCTATATGTGATAAGTTGTTCTTCTACAGTTGCTAAAACTCTTTTATAAGTAGCTGTTGTAAATTTAGTTTGATTAAGCTTAACAATTAAATCATCACACTGTTTCTTAAGAGTTTCATAGTTTTTCAGACAAGTTTTAGAGCAAGTGTTATCATTGTATACCTCAGAGTCTGAAAACGCCATTAGAGCCATGTTTGTCTAAACCTGTTCTTCTATCATGTCACTCCAGTCCAAACCTACACCATCTATAGCCAACATTGCCTTTGAAGATGTGTCTTTATTGTTTCCTTGCTTCCTAGTGTTGACTTGATTTCTGAATTGACCCTCCTTGTTCCTTGGTGCTTTACACTCCCTGTCAAAGTATCCCATCTTATGATAGTTGAAACACTCTACCTTGGATTTATCATACCCAACAGTATCATTAGCATTAATGAAAATTTTCTTGCCTGTCCTCTGAAAGACTTTTTGCCCTCATACTTAACAGAGAAAGCGGCCACTTCAAATCCTTCTGCTTCCAGATCACTTCATGAATTTGCTCTAAGTCCCGATGTAGGAGATTAGAACCATTGGGATTCTCAACCATGAAAGCATACACAATATTATCACTGAAGTTAACAGTACTAACTTGTAGACAAGCAAGTGTTAAATTGGGCTAACAAGTACAATCTTCATAGTCAGATTTTCATTATGAACATATTAGTACTAGTTTTATTTTATCTATGTCGCTTGGAGCAGTCATAAAGGCCATGTTTTGAGCACCACTACTTGCACCAATAGATTTCTTTACATCTTGTTCAACAATTTTAAAGTTGTTGTATAAATCATCAATGCTCATTGTTTTAATATCAGCCTTATTCATCCAGACTACAACATGAGTATTCCACCCAGGAGGCAAGTTTCTCAGAAATTTTAAATTTAAGTCTTCTTGAGTGATGACCACACACAAAATTGCAAGCCTACTAACAATCTTCTGGAGTCTGTTAAAGATAGAGTCAAGAGACTCTGTGCTTGATGCATTGAAATTTTCATATTGTTGCTTCAACAGTGTCTTCTGTGTTTTCTTAGTGGCTTCATTACCTTTAAATCGTGTTTCGATAGCGGCAAACATTATTTTAGCATCACTATATTGACTGAAAGTAAGTTGATGTTCATTGGGAAGAGCCATGAGTAGCAAGCTTCTAGCCTTCAACAAAACGGATGTAGACATCATTCTTCTTGTTGTCTATTTCTTTTAGCAGTTACATGTACTGACATCTTTGTAACAGAAGTACCATTCTCGTACATTGGTTTGTTTTGTGTACGTGATGCCCATTGAGTTACCATTTTCTATGACCTCCCATAGAGCATAGTTTCTTACCTAGAAGTATTGCTTGATTCTTATCACCCACATCTCATACTCACCTAGTTTGAGTAGGGGTAGCTTAGCAGTAGTATTACTCTATGCAGATTCAAATTCCATAACTTCTAGATCAAAGTTTCAGAACATAAGGCTCTGATACCACTTGTTGATCCCAACTAGATCTTGCAAACCATGTTAAAAGGGTTAGTTGTATATTGAATAGATTCAAGACAACTATGCTAGAAACTTTATTGATACTAAGAGTATGCGGAATATACTCTTTAGTACTTAGAAGAATATCAATGTAATAGTAAATTGTGATGCAGTAGAATGAATGAACAATGAATATAACCAAAAAGCTTCAATATTATTATGATAAATAATACGAGTACTCTGTCTAGTACTAGGGTTAGAAACCATGAGCTACAATGAAAACATATTGATGTGTATCTAAATCCAGCCAACCATAACCTAGGATCTCCTTTTATACACCAAGAAGTACTTTACAAGATAACTACAAATCTTCTAAACTTCTATAAGATATCAACATATCTTCTAATTATGTAGGATATACATTAAATCATTCCATACATATCACAAAACACGCTTTTATCTCTTCACACGTCTTTATCTTCAAGAAGTCTTCAGTCTTTATCAGCATGAAAGTTAGTAACTAGCAGTACTAACGTATACCAATCAGGTACTAACAACTTCTAGCAGTACTAACTGTCTTTATACTGCATTATGACTTAAGTGCATACTAACACTTTGACTAGGCAGTACTAAGTCTAATGAGTTTAATTCCCAACATCCGTTGAAGTAATCATATTACCAAAACTAAAATTATCTCATCTCACTTAAGAATCACTAAAATTTGCCAAAATTATAAGTAAAGTGTAATTAATTTCAATTATTCCTCTCTCGAACTGTGTCTAGGATTCTATTTTGGCTCAAAGTCTAAATTAGGACTTTTCCTCTTTGGATAATCAACTATTGTGTCTTCCCATTCAAGAATTGCACATTTTTAAGAACACTCGATTATCACACAACTTTTGATCTCCATGTTTTGAAGATTATAAATACAATTTACATATATAATATAATCCTAATTTATTTTAGAAAAACTTTTCACGACTAGGACTCAATGAAAATTATTTTCATAGATATATGCTAAAAATGTGTTTCTTGCACCACGAGATCTCATACATATTGCCAAAATATATAATCAATATAAATTTTCAACATTCTTGGTTAAGCAAAATTAAAATCAAGGATTGTTTGGATTCATTTCTTTAGGTTTTCTTTAGTTTAGAGTCGAAATAAAATTGTTATGACTACAACAATTTGTTGCATTTTAGACACGACATTGACTGGAACTTTTAATCCAAATCACAAGTATGAACTTTTATTATTATGATTGGTGTCTAAGTGATGTTACTCACTAGTTTATTTAGACACATCACGTCCATTAATACAAACTTACACAAACCTAAACATCAATCTTTCCCTCACGATATGAGTCTCATGGGGCATCATGATGACTACTTTAAAAGTAATTAGGAATTATATAGCAAGAATGAAAGCGTGAGAAGTACCTAGGTCTTAAGTAATGTAGTTGTAATTTCTTATGTTATAAACATTAGTTGTGATAGTTTCTTTGCATAAGATATAACTTTGCTTGCTAAGTGTTCATAGTATTGATTGCTATAAAAATAGGACTTGCTACAAATTGAACCCCAAAAATCATTTACTTCACTATTTTTTAGCCAAAATTCAAAATCTGGGTAGTCTGGAAATCATCAGATGGGCGGCCCCCGTAGCTCTAATGGCGGGTCCCCTATGCTAAAGGGGCGACCATATACTTAACAGGGCCGGCTTACCAGAGCATGAATTTTACTATTTCTCTCTACTTCTTTACTCCCCTTTACCTAGACTCAGCTATAATTTCCCAGAATTCACAAACAATCTAGAACCTTATCCTTAACAGTGTTCACTTATCCCTAATCACATTATCTTCCTCGTATAAATTAGTTATCCTCCTCAATACCTTCATCTCATTCATCGCATCACCTCTAATGTCACCCTCTCAAAATCCTTCATCCAAACTTTCTAAGAAACCAAAAATCTCTGTAAGACCCGCATGGAAGAAGAAAATGAACACTTGTCATTCATCGAACTTGAATGAAGTTGATACACCCACACCAATGCCTAAACCACCGTCTCCTCACAATACACCCTTCATAAGAAAATTCGATCCATAGCGAACACCTCAAACCAAACCACCCTCAACACCACTCACTCTTCACATCTGTTGATCCTTATGTTGATGTTGTATTGTAAGCAAATCAAAACCATAATCAAACTCAATTTCAACCACCTCCTTCTCCAACTAGAGAGATGCTTATTGATGACATCAATCAACTTCAAGATCTATCAAACCTTCTAGCAATGCATCTCTCAAATCATACCACTAACCCAACACTATCCACTCCAATCTTGCCTCACATAATCACTTTTGACCAAGTTGAACATCATGTTGGCTATTGCCCATGTTGTCGCTACAACCAAGCTCAATTCTTGGCTATAAGAGAGGAACTTAATTGGGTTGAATTTCTTCTTACTCGACCTCAACCACCACTACAAATTCAAACGGGCTATCCATCAACAACAATCTCCACGCCAAACTCTCCACCAACATACAAACTCACAATTATAGCTTAAGTATTTTCACTTGGCTTTTAAATAAACGATTAACCTATCTTTTTTCAAGCAAGTCCTATGGCATTTTAGGAAAATTAGGACTTTTGTAGTTTTTATTTATGTATGATGTATTATTATGCTTCAAGCAAATAATTAGCCTTAATGTATGTTGTTTTTTTTTTGGCTAGAATGATGTCTGTTTCATACACATATTTATGTTTAATAATGCACTTATGGTCTTCTAGTAGTTAAATATTTTTGTGATGGTTTAGACATTTCCCCCTATACTATATGAGTTTTTTATTGAAACTTGTAAATTGTCAAGTATTGTAATCATGCTTGAAATTTTCCTTTTCTTTGCTATATGTTCGAAAAATTGGTCTTTTGTTCCTCTAAACTTTGTTTTGTATCAAAGTTACCAAGCCTCGATTCTTGAATGTCCTCAAATGAGGGAGAGCACACATAAAGGGGGAGAATTTATTCCGTCGGACTTACGTTGTTTTATCGACGAAGCCTTTTTGATTCTACAAAAAAGGGAGAAATAAAAATAAAACTCACTAAATATTTGTTTAAAAATAATTTTACATTTAATGAGTTTAGATTTAAAAATCATCAAAAGGGAATATTTTTATAAAGAAAAAAAACCATAAAAATGTTATTGATATTTTTTGACTTCTCTACATTTTGATAATCACAAAATGTAAAAACGCTCCATGTAAAATTAAACGTAAACAATTAATTAGTCATAAATTTTTATTTCAAAAATTAATCACTTAAAGGTATGAATAAATAAATGCTTAATTTATTTATGATCAAAGGAATATTTATTTTTCCTCAAACCTTACATTTTTATAAAATGTAACAAACATTTTTAAAACTTATACAAACATTTTTGGAGTATATTTATACAAGCAATTTTTTATTAAAATAAATATTTTGAATTTAATTTTTTTTTACCTAAAAATGTATAAAACAGATCAGGAAACAACTCCCTAGAAAGAATAAAAAATGTGGTAGCTTCCTACTAGGGCGGAGCCCCTAGTAATAAAGGCCGGCCATGGAGCTAAAGGGCCCGGCTATTGCAAAATGACAGCACGCTCATCTGCCTATCCATAGTTGACTGTTTCCTACAGATTTTTCACCTTTTGCACTCACTTCTTTCTGTTCTAAATCAGATTATACCATCTCCTACATCCTTTGATCATTTAATCTTAAGCTTTTGTTTATAAGTGATTCAAGCTTGAATGCTCAAGTGCAAGAGAAGAATACTTCTAGTCATTAAGTCAAGAAGTATTATAGCTTAGTTGGTGTTCAAGTAGCTAGTTACGATTGTGGTGTATCTTGTAATTCAATTATATCTCTGTGATGTGTAATAGTTAGATCGGGATGATCATGTTTACACTTAGTGAATGATATCTTGTTATGTGGTTATAATTTTAGGCCTCAAAATACAATGTGTGGTAGATTGGTTTCAGCTAATATTAAGACGTCTAACATTTGCTTAGTGTCAGAAATTGGTGTAAACTACTTGTGTATGGTTTTCTCCGCCTAAAGAGAGTTTGTTTTGCTATAGTGAAGAGAACTCTCATTGGGTACTTCGAGAGTAGAGTAGGTCAAAGAGAGCTTCGTTACCAAACACTTTGATGACATCAAACAAACGTCACTTTAACAAGCATCATTTATCCCTATGTAAATAACCCATATTATAATTATTCCAAAATTTGTTACTTAATCGTTTATATTGAGATTTGTAGTAATTATAGACTACTGTGAAGTTAGCGAAAAAAGCAACGTGAATACACGCACTCCAAATATACATATAATATCCCTCGAAAATGTGTGAAATATATATATGTTAACGCTGAAATATTGCATGTTTGGTTGTTTGTTGGTACAATAATTGTTTCAGGACCAAGAATGACGAGAAGGACCAAAATGGTCAAAGAAATCCATTAAAAGCACTAACGGTCGTTAAAGGAAGAATCTAGAAGGGAAATAAATGAAGAATTAATGAAAAGAGCCAAAGTGCGGCGCACTTACGCCTAGACGGCGTACTCAAAGTGGGATAACTGCAAATTTAAATTAACAAACACCAAGTACGGAGCACAATTATATTTGTGCGACGCACTTTTCCTGTAGTTATAAGGAAATGATTATGATTGATATAAATGAGAGACCTTCCATTTTCCCTCAACACCAACTGATACCCTAATCTTGTGCTATAAATAGAGCACGAATTTTAGTGTTTTATCATCCCAATCTCTTACAATCATATAATAATAATCATTAGAGTTCTATGAAAGTTTATTAGTAAGTGAAGAAGTTGTCTTAGGGAAACATGAAGTATTCACTAAATCTTCATAGATTCTTCGAGTTTGTTAACACGCTGGAGTACGAAATCCAGGCCCAAAGGTGTTGAGAGGAGTAGTGCATGCTAGCAGAAATTCCGGGTAAACTAGTTATTATATTGAAGAAGTGTCTATAATAAACATAACACATTTGCTTGTGGAATCGGTATAGAACACGTTATTTCCCTTTGGTAAACAGTTTTTGAATCTATGATGATTGTTTATGAGTTTGTTGCTATAATAGTGGAGTATGATTTATAATTATTTGGGCTAATCATAGATCTGAATGTTATGAACAAATAGTGATAAAAATAAGCTTATGAAATGTGATGATAATGAAATCGATGTTTAAATAACCGGTAACCTTGTTATGATTGATTATTAATACTTTATTGGAGATAGTTCGCAAGATTCCATCAATATGACAATATTATGCATTGTTGGTCTATGGCAATTCGATACTAGTTTGTGAGAATAACTAGTGAAATATTTATATCAACCACCGGAAATGAAGATGTTAATATTTTGATCATATTTCCAAAACGCACATGATAAGGGAAATTATCATTATCATATTCATAACTTGAATCAATCTTAATCATTTTATATATTCAAAGATTAAAGGCCTAAGGATTCTCTAATAAAAGAAACAAGTTATTTTGTATGAATGATTACCCATCTTTTCATGTTTTTTATGCTTAAATTCATGTTTGCTTGTTCATGATCATTGCTCTAAGTCCAAATAAATATTACTTTTAATCTTGAAATAACTTAGAAATTCTTAGATCGGTGAAAGGTCAATAAGATAAACTTTTGTAATCTAACAACCCTTTTAAGAATTACTAATCCCATGGAACGACATGGTCTTACCGTTTTACTATACTATAAATGGGGGTTTATATTTTACCCGTATGTTAGTTGGAAATTGGATAAAACTAGAACTATATATTTAAAGCTTTTATAACACACATATGCACAGTTTTTTGCGCCTGCTGTGCGGGGATTGAAATCAATCTTGAATTAGTCATCATTGTGTACAAAACCAAAAATATTCGCAAAAAAAAATCGTCGTACAGTTTTCATGCAAACTGAACCAGTTCTACAAATGTGCGTCCCCCCCGCCCAAAAAAAAAACAAAAAAAAAAAAAAAAACCATTATGAGCTATAAAGACGGTTTTTTCTGCAATTACAGAAAGTACGCCGTACTTATACCAAGTACGCCGCACTTCCTGCACCTTTCACAAACATAACCAGTTTTCAAAAAAGAAGAAGAACATCAAAACCAAGACCCCAAACCCCCATAAATTGTAATTTGACCATTTAAAAATGTGGAATTTATTCCTATGTTCGTAATTGTCAAAATCTTGTATATTCGTAATTTGTACATTAAAATGAGAAAAAATTAAAAAAACTACTTCATAGCTTATTTGTTTAAATTTATGAATGCCTACATGTATTTCTTAATTGTTAAATGTTGCTTATTTAACTTTGATTGCCTGCAAAATGGAAATAAAAATGAAAACTTTAAAAGACTTAAAGAGATTTATAAAAGTTATATGATAATCGATATGCTTAAAAAACCTGATATTTGCTATGTTTAAAAAAATAATGAAGATCAGAAATATAAAAATACTAAAATAAAAAATATTAAAAATTTAAAAAAATGAAAGTTTTAAAAGTACGGCGCACTTACCCCAAGGTGCGCCGGTTTTTCTGAACAATCACAAAAAATTTGGAAAAACTCAGAAAGTACGCCGCACTTTCTTCAAAGTGCGTCACGCTTCTCTTTCTGGAACTAAACAGAATGCTTTTTTCTTCGTTTTTATATGAAAATTGATTAAATTAAAAATTGCTATCTGTTTGTTGATAATGTGTAAGTGTAAAAAGCTACTATTATCTGTTTTTAAACTAATATGCCCCCTATATTCAGAAGCTGATTAACACTATAGGTTGTTCTATTGTTGTGCTATTTTATAAGAATTATGGATCTAACATCGAGTCTTGGAAGGATTTGCCTAGGAGAGAACGTTTATAGATCATCGAGTGAAAAAGTTAAGGGGCATGGAGATTGGAATGCTCCCGAGTACACGGACACAACTGGTAGTAAGGAAAAGAAGGTGACAAAAGAACTTAGTTTTTACAAAATGGAAACGGACGAAGTGAACGGTATATTGTACCATGCTTCGTGAATGGCTTGGAAGCATACGATGGCGAGATCAAATTGGCATTTGAAGAAACTTGATATCAAATACATACGCAGTGTAGCATGTTTAAGATATTAGGTTAAGAAAAGGAAACAAGGCGTGGTGAAAAAAGACTCATTGTTTCCTTAAAGGGGAGAGCATTACATTGGCAATTATCATCAATCTAAAGGAAGACGATGTAGAGCCAGGAGTTATTTTTAAAAGGTCATTCATGAGGCTAGTTAATGGAATTGTTGACTTTGGTGGTGGGGTGATCACTATTTTATCCTGAATAGGAACCGTTCGAAGATGATTATGAGAAGACAGAAAAGAGTATGGATGATTGGGATCAGTTACTTGATTTCAACTTTGATGATATACCACAGTTGGATGGAGAAGAACTTCCGCCGTTTGTATGTAAAATAGGGAAAAGTAGCCGCAATAAGAAGAGAGCAATGGATAATCTTAACTTGTTATACCGAGATATCGGGACATCTTTGTCAACTAGGAGGTATTTGACTCAAGAAGAGGCAGTGAAGGAAGCATTGGCACTTAGAATTAGCCAGAAGTTTGCTTTGTTAGAGGAAGTAAGACCAGTACTTAAGACGATGGCTTATCATGACAAGTACAAGAAAGTGCTGCGACTGAGATTGGAAGACAGTAAAGTAGAATTATATTGGATAATGATTTATGAAATAAAAAAAAAAAAAAAAAAGAAGAGGAGGAAGCAATAAATAAAGTTAAAGGTGAGGCGTTCAAAGGGAAAGATGACCCCGAAGGATTTATATTTCCTATCAGACTTGAGGGCAAGGTCAACGAAAATGCATTGGCCGACACTGGGTCAGATATTAATACCATGCCTTATCGAATTTATGAGTAGTTAGGAAGAGAAGAGATAAAAAAAGGTCGATAGAGGGATCACAATGATTAATCATACCCAAGTAGAAGCTATGGGAATACTTATGAATGTTCTTTGTCAGGTGGGAGTCACCATCATAATTGCTAAATTTCTGATCTTGGATATACCAATTGACCGAGATACGCCGATTGTAGTTGGTCAGGGATTCATATATACAATTGGTGGCATAGTTAATACCCCAGAAAGACTTTTCTCAACTTTTGATGGAATCTGTCATCAAACTTTCCGTTCCGCAAGATCCGATGTTCTAAGAACCATAAAGAGCGATAACGATGACGAAGAAGAGTATGAGATTAAGAGAAACAATTTTGGAGCACCAATTTATGGTCCGAAACCAGCAGCATATCTGAATTGTAATGATCCAGCTGAGCGATCATTAGCTCTACAAGCAGTCATTAACCCATTCCGGAAGATTAGTGTTTGGGAAAAGGTCGTTAGTTTCCTTGGTTCATTACCTGCACCGTTGCAACACGTTAACCGGAAACCTAATTACAAGGGTTGTTATACTAATGAGGAGGAAGCAAAAGGACAATGGCATATTGAGATAAGGGTGATTGACCCATATGGGAATATTTTTGTGCAAGGGTTCACAACTAAGAAAAGACTAAGATTATCGAAATCATCAAAGTTGCCGTGACATTAATGTCTCACCGCACAGGTATATTGTAGTGAAAATAATAGACTGAGTGAGGAATAATAGGAGGAAATTTCATTTCCTCCTAAACTATTTTACTTTTCTTGTTTGAGTCAAAAAAAAAAATTCATTTGTATAAATCTAAAAGGATTACACTTGGATGTATGGATATTAGGCCAATTAGATGAAAAAATATTAGCTATTAACTCAGATATGATGGATTGAAAATCTATGTTATAATTGTGTTTAAATAATGAAATGTGCAAGGTAAGTTTGTGGTATATATACAAATAAATAAATAAAATTATATAAATTCTAGTAAAAAAGGTAAAGTACGCCGAACTTTATGGCAGTTTTCTTATATAAAACTTATAAAACAAGATTTAACACATTATTAAAAACACACAACAATAAAGAGACACTCACGCAAAAGCCGTCGGTTTCTCACAAAAATAAGGAAAATTTTCAAGTATCAATCCATCAAGTCTTTAATCATGCCTAGGGTATGTTAATATCATTTCTAAACTTGTTTATTGTTAATTTATTCAATTTCTTGTTCATTAGGGTTGTTTATAATTAGATTAGGGAAAATCAAATCCATGTTTGATATGCACAATTAACCCATTGAATTATGATATTTAGGAGTTATTTATCAAAATGCATGTTGAAATATTGCTAAATCTAATAGTAGTGTTCATATTATGAATTTATCTGTAAAATAAATTGTTAGAAAGTCATAAAAAATTCGGAATTATTTTAACCACCCCAGAAAGTACGCCGGTTTTAGGATAAAACCGCCGCACTTTGCTAATTTTCCCAGAAGGTTTGCGCACATTTTTATTACCCCAGAAAGTCACATAAAACATTGTTTTGATTTTTGTTTTGCAAAGAATCAAAACCTTGACCATTTATACCAAATCAATTCTAACATAATTATACATTGTATTTTTGATTTTTTTTATGTGTAGACTATGGGAGGAAACAATGATGAAGCTAGATCATCAAGATCCAAACGCTCTAGACAATACAAAACCATGGAAGAGGTATTGCTTCCATAAGTTCATCAAGAATTCTTACTATGAGAAGGTTGCAACAGAGATGCGAAGTCTAGGTATAACACCAAATTAGCAAACTTGCTTCCTAGACATGTTTACTCGATGTGTGTCGTGAATTGGGATATACTAAATGGAATGGGATGTGATGGAGAAATTGATGATATGTTGAGGATTAAGTTGCGTAAAGCTAAATCTAACGAAGAAATATTCACTTCTATGGCGTAGATTAGAGCTTTTAACATTAAAGAACCAATTTATTCAGAGCTTTGCCACGAGTTTTATTCAACCTATTAATTGATGAAGTTTGTGCTTATGAAAAGAATTTCTAACCAGAAGATAATCAGTTTTATGACTTGGTGGCCGTGCTACAGTTTTAACTTGTAGGAAATTTGCTAGTAGATAGGAAATGAAACAAGCAGAGGATGCTATTGAAGAGATGGATTTATGTGTATTATCAATGAGGCTTGCGAAGTGGAATGATCATTAAAAATGCTTCAGGAGTAATGGTAAGCATTATTCTAGATGAGTAACATGATTTAACTAGGAGTCATGTTTCTAATATCCAAAGCCTAGTTTTGAGGGTGATTCACAAGATGATCACCTATGGCTTGTGTCAAAGGACTGCTGGGTATGACAAGATACAAAATAATGATTTGTGGCTATTGAGTATGTTTAATGCTAGACACCAAAATGGGTACGTGAATGTGGCTTGGTTGATTGCGAGGTGGAAAAGAGAAAAGGTATGTTGTGGACAGTTTTATCATAAAGCTTGCTAGAGTCGAGGGTATTGAGTGATAGGTGCTAAGGAGTTTTGAGTGCTCTGAATTTTTAATAGATATTGGATACGACTACATTGATAGAGTAGATCGACTCTGAGGGTAGACATAATCCCTGAGGATACCCCAGCAGGGTACCGAGAGTTGTAATTCCTAGACCGTCTTGAGAGCATCAAAGCACGATTTTGTAACTAATTGTGAAGATATGCAAGGGGGCGATTGAGAGAGTCTTATAGGCAACGAATCATTAAGACATTATGCTGGAGTATTTTGAGAATCATGGTCCGGATTTACACATAGTTGACTTGCAGGGACCTATAACCCACCAGGCATATCTCAGCCACAACAGTGATCAGTATTAATCAGGCGATACGCCCACCTCAGCTACCGCAGTATCAGCAAAAACAAATTGATGATGAGTAGTGTCGAGATGACACAAGTTGGTTATGTGACCGCATGTTTTGGGTCACGTGTGTTTTTAAAACAACTTCCTTAAAAACAATATTATTATTATTATTACTACTATGGTGTATAAAATGCCTATGTTGGCATTTAAAACAATATTATCATACTTTCTACAATTAATTAATTAGGACTATTATTATTTGTGTATGCTATGCAGTATTTATATTTATAACAGGAAAAGAAAAAAAGAGACAGGCACATGACGGAAATGACGTAAAGCAAAGATTCAAGTAATTCTTCATAAATGAGAAGTATTATTTCACTTTTCCATTTTATCTTTCTCTATAATATTTCACATTAGGGACAATGCTCATATTAAGTGTGGGGGGAGATAAACTGGAAAGGTAAAATAAAGTTAAATGAAATTTTTTGAAAAATAACATTTTTATGATCACATACAAGCAATCTGACTCTGGATTGATAACATTACTAGCATATTTATACCACCCAAAAGAAATTTTATGAGGATTAGATCTTAAGAATTCGGGTATCCATCTTTTATAACTAAGATGATTTTTATCTTTAGCTTTCTCGAGTTAAGGTTTGAATACAATTGCAAGTGTCTCATCCATCGTTACGACTGTGTATTTGTAGTTTGCCGCCTTTTCTGGAGCATTGGTATCGATTTAAAATTATATGAGTGTGCCGGTGATTTGTTAATTCTGGAACATGTGCTTGAATCTTTATGAGACTGCAATAGGAACACGTTCGTGTGTTATAAATATTTTACTGATTAAGAGGTGATAAAAATATAAATATAAGTAACCAATAATTTTGTTCAAAAAGCTTTTTAATTAAATTATCTGAAATTTTATCCGTATGATTTAAAGAACGTAAATGATGGTATCGCTGTTATAATGAAGTGTGAAGGTTGAAACTTCTAAGTTCGTTTGATATAGTGTGCTTATCCTAAGTATGGGGGGAAAGCAAGTTCCCCCAAGTTAAAGTGAAATAAGGCAAAAATAAGCTGAAGTTCTGAAAAAAATATATGATGAAGTGAATGAATAGTTGATTACATTACTGATAAGATGGATTATGATTTTATTATAAACCTTTTTCAACAAATATAAAATAATATCACTAAATAAATTACCTCTTTTGATGTTTATGTTTGGTGCTTACGCCATGTCGGTGAAGTTTAGTTTCCTGTACAAGCTTATGGTAATTTGAACATTTCATGACTGCGGATATGAGTTGTAACACCCCTATTTTGGTAATATAGCAGTGGAAGCTAATCTGGGGTATTACTTTATGGATCATAGACACAATCATAGAAAACGACTCAAAAGAGACGTTTTTAAAAGATACGTTATCATTCATTTAAAATCAGAGTTTTACAAAGGCAGGTCCCAAAATCTAGAAACATAAAATGTGAATGATAACAAGTTTTAGCCATCTTCAAGTCCATGCCACTCCATGCCATAAGTTGCTCATTTACCTGAGATAAACATGCTAAAAAGTCAACACAAAGGTTGAGTGAAATTCATAGGTTTGAAATGTAATAGTTGAATACAAGTTATCATAATGGAAATATTTGCATTGTAGGGACAATTATCATGGAGAACATTATTATTCAGGAGAACTATATTTATACATGGAGAAGGAATTAATATGGAACAGTATTAGTCATGGGAGAACAGTAGTATTACCCTCAACTCATGAACCACATATTAACTTATAAGAACCTAGTACCTTTACCCATAAGATATACTAGACTTACTATCCAAAAAGCTAGTTAAAGGAGATATTGGGAGATACTACCCAATAATATAATTGAAGAGATATTGGGAGATACTACCCAAAGAGATATTGAAGAGATATTGGGAGATACTACCCAAAGAGATATTGAAGAGATATTGGGAGATACTACCCAAAGAGATATTGAAGAGATATTGGGAGATACTACCCAAAGAGATATTGAAGAGATACTACCCAAAGAGATATTGAAGAGATATTAGGAGATACTACCCAAAGAGATATTTTCATGTACTTAGGCAATAATATATCAAGATAGCATATAATTTAGAAAACACTTGCATTCATAGTTTACAGCAGGTATCACGGGTTATAAATACGTGAGGGTTTATGAACTCATTAAGTCTAGAAAAGTAACCAATATGTTATAATATAAACGAGTATATAGGAAGTAGTTGGTAAACAACATGTATCCCTCCATCTCCGCGGGCCACGGCGGTTTAATTAAAAAACATGTACTCTAGAACTTTGGTTTTAATAGTTTAATATTGTTATGAGTTTGATTAGAGAGTTTGAAATTATTGTATCACCGTTCGGGCCATCATATTTCAGAGGTCATTTAGTAAACGTTTAAGGAACTAGGGCACTTTAAATCGTAAACCCAACAAACTCAGTCAGAACGTAATACCAAGATGAAACCCCTTAATATGAAGCTCTCTAGTAATTGTGGTACAATATAGATTCATGACATGATTTTTAAAAGCTCATCGAATGATGAATTATAAAATTGAGTTATAACATAATCGGTTTTAAGCTTTTTGCTCAATAACTGGAAATGATAAGCACGTCAAGCGTTAATTAAAGTTATGTCTTATAAGGTTTTGGACACATTTTTATACTTTATCAAAGTGTTACATTTTAGACCTTTAAGAATGAAGAATGGCAAAATATACCCTTAGAGTTTCCACTTTTACGAGTTTGGTCCTTCTAGTTAAAAGATGTACAAAGTAAAACCTTGTACTGTTGAAAGTACATAAGAGACCCCTATATTTAACTTATGAAATATGGCAAAAATAGTCCTAGTATTATATAAGTTTTCAAAAAGTTACGATATAACCACCTATGCATTAAAATACGTATCCTTTCCTAGTGCCAAAACCATAATAATGATATTTTTAATAAGAAAAGTATAATTTGCAGATTATAGGATAATTAATATAAGATGAATGAAGGTATAACGAAACGAAAGTTAAAAAAAAGGATCCGTTAAGCTAGAAAACAAAACCAGGTCAAAATTATGGTTTTAAAAAAAAAAAATAAGGTTATAATAATTATTAAAATAAGCAGTGTTTAGAAAAAATTAAAATAAGATGTTTTAACGTAACAAAAGTTTAGAAAACGGATTCGTTAGTTAGAAAATCAAAACGGGTCGTTTTTAGGGTTTTTATCAAAAACACATGGGTTTGAGGATTCAAAGCTTCAAACAAGAGTTCATGCATGATCTTAAGAGTATTACGAACATTCATATACAGATTATAAGCTTATGGAACAAGATCTTAGGCTTACTTGAGCTAAAATGGGTTGAAAATGATTTTTATGATTTGTACGCCTAGAAATGGTTTCAAGACTTTGTTTTTCTTGCTTCTTGGATTCTATTCTGAGCTTAGGGACTTCTCTTGATCTTCTATTGCTGCTATGGAAGTGTTAGAATTCCATTTGTGGGTAAGAGATGAGATGTGGGGGATGATTTGAAATGGGGTGTTGGTTCGGCTATTTATAGGGTAAAAGAAGCCTTTGTGCCAAAGTTTTCTTCATGGCTAAGGTTAAGAGCTGGAGAGTGGTGACTAAGGGATGCTATAGGATGAGTGTTGTGAGCTATGGAGGTCTAGGATACTAGCTAAGAGAGGTGGAAGGTTTTGGAGGGTGTTTGTGTGGTTTGGCTAGAAATGGAACAACAAGGTGATGATGTAGCTTCTTGGTGGCCATGGAATGTGTTTGAGGTACTTGTAAGCTGCTATGGAGATGTCATGGAGGTGCTAGGGTGAGGGTGTGATGATATCATGGTGGTTCTAGACGTTTTAGGGGTGTTTGGTTTGATTTATACATGGCTGTTTTTGGACAGCCAACATTAGTCTCGGTAAAACGGTTGCCATTTATAAACCGTAACTCCGATGAAGCTCAAACTAGTGAGAATGGTTAGATATTTGAGTCCTCTATAACTTTTAGTTTTGCATATTTAGGGGTTACTATACAAAAATTTAGAGATAACAGCCATTTACTACAGGTGTGCAGAATCTGCGCCCTTTTACCATTTCGGATATAACTAATTCATCCGATATCCGAAAATGGTTTATCCACCGGCAAAATGATCACAAGACATAGGGCTACAACCTAGTATTTTCACTTAATATCCAGATTCTATTTATTTTTCTTAGTTCCTATGTTTTATCAACTGATCAAATGTCTTAAAAACTATGAATTAGTTTAAGGGTGTAACGAATTTGCTATGGTTTTATGATTTTGGTTTAGGGTTAGATGAATTAGGGTTTTAGGATTAGGGTTTAGAAGTTGTGCATTAGGTGTTTGTACCTTGTGTTAAAGTGGTAGTAAGATATAAACATGATTTAGGAGGTAAAACGACCTAGTTTGTATTTCATGCATAATTGACTTGTACATTGGGCTTTAGAAAGTTGTAACTTGATTTAGGAGGGAAAAGATATTCAAATGTTGTGCATTGATACTTGTATACATGCTTTAAAGGCTTGTACATTCATTTTATAGGTATATATTACATATAATTAGGGTTTTGATGTAAATGTTAACGTTTAATGCTTGTTTTGAGATAACGCTTTGAAAAGTACGTTTAAATGAATAATGTACTTGGTAAAAATGATATTAAGATATTGACTTGACATATTAGGAGGTTTACATGATATAAACATAGATATAGATGATATAAGTAGGTTGTGTGAACTTGTTTAGTTTGCTATGTAAACAATGTTACATAATAGAATGTAATAAAGCAAAAAATTTCATGTACAAATGTGATCATAATATAATAAGTAGATATTTCATTGATGAAAATTTCGGGTTGTTATAGTCTCCACTCCTTAAAGAAATCTCGTCCCGAGATTTAGTTGAAAGTTGTAGTGGTATTGTTTGGGAATAGATGTAGGTACCGGGCATGAATTTGATCTTTATGTTAGGCTAATCAAGGTCACAAGTCCACGTGTGTGATGCATTTATAATTATGTTGCGCACCATAGTTATAATTGCCTCCTTTCACACGTTTACTTATTTCCAAGACCACACCTCTTGATGACAGCCAATAAAATTTCTCTAGATCCTGATATATCTTGTTAGAACCTGGGTGGATGGAATACTTTGATTTATGGAACCTGTGGGTTATGGGCCTACCACGCTTCTGCTGCGCCACTCTGATCGTAAAGAATCGTTATCCATTAACCTTTAAAAGTCAACATCGAATAAGAATGCTATCACAAGTCTTTGTCAAAACTTTCATACCTAGTGGTATTGAAATCATTTGACATTGTATAGATTCTTGTGTGTTTCCTTGTTATTACGTTGCAGGATATAACAGAAAATTTTAGAATACAGAGATCATGGAATGAGTGATTTAATAGGAGACTTAGTGTTTCTAGGTACAAAGATTTAAGAAAATCAGATGGTAAGAGAATTATAGTAATTTTGGATAAAGATAGGAGTCATCATACTACAGGATTTAGAATAGATAATCTCGACATATACAATTGGTATTATGAGGTATAACGGAATCACCACTGTATTAGATCATAAATAACTTGTCTATGTAAAAGACAAGCGTCATTATTTATACCATACATCCAGTGGTTAGATTCTAGAAAACTGTAAACGACATAGATATAATATGGTGGTTCTCCCTTGAGTTCTTGGATCTTGTTTAGAAGACTCTTGATGACGAACCTTGTTATCTTCTATGATTATCTCTAGTGATGAACGTTAGATTCTTCGGGGACTAGTTCACTTCCCAATGGTTTCATATTGCGACCACTTAGATAACTTATTAAGGGATACTTTGGTGGTGGTGTAGTTGACCTAATCGGTGATGAAGATTCTATTGATGAAGATGGAGATATAGGTGTTTCAGTGTCTTTAGGTGATAAAATCTTCTCGAAAGGAAAGGAATCTCTAGAAATAAACATTGGTGATAGTGATAATACTGGAAATAGTGGTAAAACAACTGGTAGAGTAATAATAAATTGGGGTGGTGGAATAGCATTATTAATATCGGAATTAGAGGGGACGATAGTAGAGTGAGGGGACGAAGACATGACTGCAACAACCCAGGAATGAATAACATAAGTTATTTATATAATAGTATAGTAGTTATGTATTTTTACATACTATTCAGAAAAAGTAGTGACATTTTCACAATTCAGGGAATGTAGTGGCACGGAGGACACTGATGGCAAAAGAAAAGTAGTTATAGTTAAGGTTTTACCCTTGTTCTCTATAACCGTGAGCTCTGATACCACTCTGTAACACCCCCATTTTGGTAATATAGCAGCGGAAGCTAATCTGGGGTATTACTTTATGGATCATAGACACAATCATAGAAAACGACTCAAAAGAGACGTTTTTAAAAGATACGTTATCATTCATTTAAAATCAGAGTTTTACAAAGGCAGGTCCCAAAATCTAGAAACATAAAATGTGAATGATAACAAGTTTTAGCCATCTTCAAGTCCATGCCACTCCATGCCATAAGTTGCTCATTTACCTGAGATAAACATGCTAAAAAGTCAACACAAAGGTTGAGTGAAATTCATAGGTTTGAAATGTAATAGTTGAATACAAGTTATCATAATGGAAATATTTGCATTGCAGGGACAATTATCATGGAGAACATTATTATCATGGAGAACAGTATTATCATGGAGAACAGTATTATTATGGAGAGCAGTATTATCATGGAGAACAGTATTATTACCCTAAACTCATGAACCACATATTTAACTTAATAGAACCGGGAACCTTTACCAGAAGATATACTAGGAGTCACTATCCAAAGAGCTATTAAAGAGATATTGGGAGATACTACCCAAAGAGATATTGAAGAGATATTGGGAGATACTACCCAAAGAGATATTTTCATGTACTTAGGCAATAATATATCAGGATAGCATATAATTTAGAAAACACTTGCATTCATAGTTTATAGCAGGTATCACGGGTTTATAAAGTACGTGAGGTTATGAACTCATTAAGTCTTTGAAAAGTAACCATATTGTTATAAGATAAACGAGTATATAAAGGAGTTGGTAAACAAGCATGTATCCCCCTCGCGGGTTTATAAAACATGTAAATAAGTAAAGGCGAGGTTATGAACTTCACCTGATAGGTAGTTGTAAAAAAATATTCCAAAATGAAAGCTGACGACTTTATCACAATCTTAACACGGAAGGTTGATATAGCAAAATGATGGTAAACAGCCACGTCACGCAACCTGAGTGAATATGTCAAGTCTTAGGAAGATTGTACTCTAGAACTTTGGTTTTAATAGTTTAATATTGTTATGAGTTTGATTAGAGAGTTTGAAATTATTGTATCACCGTTCGGGCCATCATATTTCAGAGGTCATTTAGTAAACGTTTAAGGAACTAGGGCACTTTAAATCGTAAACCCAACAAACTCAGTCAGAACGTAATACCAAGATGAAACCCCTTAATATGAAGCTCTCTAGTATTGTGGTACAATATAGATTCATGACAGGATTTTTAAAAGCACATCGATGATGAATTATATAATAGTTATAACATAATCGGTTTTAAGCGTTTTGCTCAATAACTGGAAATGATAAGCACGTCAAGCGTTAATTAAAGTTATGTCTTATAAGGTTTTGAACACATTTTTATACTTTTTCAAAATGTTACATTTTAGACCTTTAAGAATGAAGAATGGCAAAATATACCCTTAGAGTTTCCACTTTTACGAGTTTGGTCCTTCTAGTTTAAAAGATGTACAAAGTAAACCTTGTACTTTGGAAAGTGACATAATAGACCCCTATAGTTATAACTTTAGAAATATGGCAAAAATAGTCCTTGTATTTATAAGTTTTCAAAAAGTTACGATATATACCCCTATGCATGAAAAACGTATCGTTCTTAGTCCAAAATCCATAATAATGATATTTTTCAATATGAAAAGTAATTTGCAGGTTATAGCTTATTAATATAAGCTAAAATATGAAGGTTTAACGTAACGAAAGTTTAAAATAACGATTCGTTAAGCTAGAAATCAAAACGGGTCGTTTTAGGGTTAAATAACGAAAACGCGTAGGTTTTTAATTCAAATTCCTTCAAGACTTGATAAAGTGGTTATAATAACATTAGTTTAACTTAATAGAATAGATTATAACAACATTTAACCATTATAACGATTTGATTTAAGAAAAACACAAAATTAGGGTTTCGGGTGCACGGTTTGGATCAAAAAGAGAAAACGCATGGTTTTTGAGTTTTAAAACTTTAACAAGAGTATATTTAGGATCATATGAACATTATAAGAGTGTAGGAGCAGGTATGAAGATCATAGAACCTGGGTTTGAGCTTTGAAGATCAACAATGGAGGAAAACGGGTCGAAATGGGTAGAAACGCTTCGTACGCCTAGGTTTTTCTTCTTCGGGGCTTCAAGGCTTCAATCCTTCTCTTGATTATTATTCTTGGGACTTATTAGGAGCTTCTTGAGCAGAGATATGTTGCTAGTATGGGTTATAGAAGAAGATGTGGGGGATGAGTTAGAATGAAGGGTGGTAAGGGTTTATCTCCCATGAATCATAGGATCGAGATGACCTTACGGACGCAAGGAAAACTTAATGGCCAAGTATTGTACGAAGTTGGTAGCTAGGTGGATTATAGGAGAGTCTATAACATGAGTTATCAAAGCTAGAAAGTAGCATGGAGGTGTTGGAAGGTTTATAAGGGGTGTTTGTGTGGTTTGGCTAGAAATGGAACAACAAGGTGATGATGTAGCTTCTTGGTGGCCATGGAATGTGTTTGAGGTACTTGTAAGCTGCTATGGAGATGTCATGGAGGTGATATGGTGAGGGTGTGCTGATAACATGGTGTTCTAGATGTTTTTAGGGTTTGGTTGATTTATACGCTGGCTGTATTTGGACATCCAACAGAGTCTCCGTTAAAATGGTTGCCATTTACAAACCGTAACTCTGATGAAGCTCAACCACGAGCATGTTAGATATTTGAGTCCTCTACAACGTTTAGTTTTACATATTTGGGGGTTACTATACAAAAATTTAGAGATAATAAGCCAGTCATTATTACATGTGGTGTGGCAGAATCTGCGCACCTTTGCCATTTCGGCTATAACTAATTCATCCGATACCGAATCGGGTGATTCCCACCGGCAAAATGATCACAAACATAGGAGCCACAACCAATTATTTTCACTAAAATCCAGATCCTATTTGATGTTACCTCAGTTTCCTATATTTTTATCAACCGAATAATTTCTTGAAAAACTATGAATTAGGTTTAAGGGTGTAAACGATTTGTATGGTTTTATGATTTTGGTTTAGGGTTAAGAATTAGGGTTATAAGTTTGAATTGGGTGTTTGTATCCTTGTGTTTAAAGTGGTGGTAAGATATAAACATGAAATTAGGAATGTAAAACGACCTAGTTATGTATTTCATGCTCATAAATTGACTTGTACATTGGGCTATTAGAAAGGTTGTAGACTTGATTAAGAGGGAAAAAATATTCAAATTTTGTGCATTGATACTTGTATACATGCTTTAAAGGCTTGTACATTCATTTTATAGGTATATATTACATATAATTAGGGTTTTGATGTAAATGTTAACGTTTAATGCTTGTTTTGAGATAACGCTTTGAAAAGTACGTTTAAATGAATAATGTACTTGGTAAAAATGATATTAAGATATTGACTTGACATATTAGGAGGTTTACATGATATAAACATAGATATAGATGATATAAGAGGTAAGTTGAACTTGTTTAGTTGCAGAATGAAACAATGTTACATAATCTGAAAGTAATAAAGCGAAAAATTTCCTGTACAAAATTATACATAATATAATAAGTAGATATTTCATTGATGAAAATTTCGGGTTGTTATATGAGTGACTTCTGTTTACTATCTATTTTACTAAACTGAGCAAGTGTGAAAACAATCTTATTTATAGAAATTCGTGAGTTGCTTTGTCGCGTTATCTATGCTTATGATCATTAATCTGTTTTATTAAACCAAAATGTTTTTGCTTTGATTGCTTGAGGGCAAGCAATAAGCTAAGTATGAGGGGATTTGATAACGCTCAAAATATATACATAAAATATCCCTAAAAAATATGTGAAATATATATGTTAACGCATGAAATATTGCAAGTCTTGGTTGTTTGTTGGTACAATAATTGTTCCAGGACCAAGAATGACGAGAAGGACCAAAAGTGTCAAAGAAATCCGTTAAAAGCACTAACGGTCATTAAAGGAAGAATCTAGAAGAGAAATAAATGAAGAATTAATGAAAAGTGCCAAAGTGCGGCGCACTTACCCCAAGTACGGCGTACTTCATGGCGGGATAGATGCAATTTAATTACACACCAAGTACGGCGCACAATTATATTTGTGCGGCGCACTTTTCCTGTAGTTACAAAGAAATGATTATGATTGATATAAATGAGAGACCTTCCATTTTCCCTCAACACCAACTGATACCCTAATCTTGTGCTATAAATAGAGCATGAATTTCAGTGTTTTATCATCCCATTTCTTACAAATCATCTTACAATAATCATTAGAGTTCTTAGGGAAGTTTTTTAGTAAGTTAGAAGTTGCTCTTGGGAAACTTAAAGTATTCTCTGAATCTTCATAGTTTCCAGGTTGTAATCACGTTGGAGGTACAAAATTCAGGCCAAAGGTGGTGGAGGAGTAGTCTTGCTAGTAGAAATTCCGGATAACTAGTGTTTGGATAAAAGAAGTTCTTGTAATAAACCATACCATTTGCTTGTGGAATCAGTATAAACACGTTATTCCCTTTGGTTATCATGTTTTTTGAATCTATGATGATTGTTATGTGTTTTGTTGCTATGAATATGGAGTAGTGATTTATATCTATTTGGGCTATCATGATCGATGTTATGAACAAGTTGTGATATTATGCTTATGAATGTGATGATAATGAATTTGATGTTTAAATATCCGGTAACTTGTTGATGTTTGATTATTCATACTTGTTGGAGATAGGTCGAAAGATTCTATCAATATATCTATATTTTGCATTGTTTGTCTATGGCAATTAAATACTAGTTTTGTGAGAATTAACTAGTGAAATATTTATCAGCCCGGAAATGAAGATGTTTAATACTTGATCATATGTCTAACAAACTTGATTAAGGGAAATTATCATTATCATATTCATACTTGAATGAATCTTAATGCGTTTTATATAGTGAAGATTAATAGGCTGAAAGGATTCACAAATATATGAAATAGTTAATTGTCCATCTTTTCATGCTTTTATGCTTAAATTTGTGTTTGCTTGTTCATGATCATTGCTCTAAGTCCAAATAAATATTACTTTTAATCTTGAAATACTTTGAAATCTTTAGATCGTGACAGTCTATAAGATAAACCTTTTCGTAATACAATCGACCCTTTTAAGAATTACTAATCCCGTGGAATGACCTAGTCTTACCCTTAACCTATACTATAAACGGGGGTTTATACTTTACCCGTGTGTTAGTTGGAAATTGGATAAAACTAGAACTATAAATTAAAGCTTTTATATCACATCAGCATGCATTCTGGAGCTTAAACAAAGAAATATGAAGAATATTGTTCTGACATCCAATACGCCATATCCATCAAGGAAGATACGGCGTATATGTGCCCGCACTTCACAAGAAACCACGAAGAAGACTTCTATACGCCGTATCCAGAAGACTTCTATACACCGTATCCAAGACATAGTAATAAAATATTCTAGAAGATATTAAATGTGGTTCCTACTCCAAGAAACCCCTGATACGCCGTATTGACCTCGACCAATACGCCGTATCGACCAAATTCTAGACTCTATAAATAGAAGACCTAAAAAACGAGTTTTAGTTGTGCTTGATCATATTTTCGATACCCTAACCACAAAATTCGATTTTCAAAAGACAAGAAGAGCAAAAGAGGTCAAGCAAAGCTATCAATTCCATAGGAAATACCTTGTAATCTCCTATACTCTAGTAATCGTTCAATTTTTGGTATCATTCATTTAACTCGGTTAGTTTACCTTGGTTGAATTATTACTCTTGTATTGATTACGATGATTAAGGGCTAATACCCTTGGGTTTTAGCCATGATTATGAAGATTTAAATGTTTGGTTTGTTTATATCGAATGCTTAATTAATCATTGATTGCTTTTTTATGTTTATCAATTCATACTTTTTTACGTACTTTTGTATGCGACCTATCATTCAACTAGATCTAGTGATACCGGCCAAGTTAGCTAGATGCAGGGATGGCACTCCATATAGTGATTTATATATCTAGAACAATAGGATCACAATTAATGCCCTATCTTTACCATTGTTTTATGTGAACAAGTTGGACTAGCAGGTGACCTAGGATCAACAAATAACATATTGATTCCTTTGGTAAAGACTTGGATATTGGACTACTAGAATATAAATTGCAATTAAGCAGCAAGTGGGTAAAGTCTCTATGAGCTAGGGTTTAATAAGATGACCATTATTAATCTCCTAAGATAGATTATAATCAGTAAATAGGATGCTTTATGCGGATGCGTTTAATTGTGACATAATTCTACATGTCTAGGTTTTAGGAAGAAGTCCCACCTAAATCTTGGAATGATATGATGTCACGAGATAAGCACTCATTGCACTAAATAAACAAACCAACGTTTTAATTTGATTAATCATGGTTAATACAGCTTTCTTATATTTGGCTAGACCGATCTTCTATCTTTTATCTATCTGCTTGCGTGTGTTATCATATTCTAAGTTGATCTAATTTACCACAAAACCTGTGTTAGTCTCTCAAACTGAAAAACCCTCCTTATCCATTAGAATTAAGACTAACATAGGTTTAACATAGAATAGAATTAACATAGTTTAGATTAACTTAGTTGGTTAACCAAAATATTAATAGAATAAAAGATTTCGTTCTCGCTCTTGGTGATCGACACTCTACTTACCAACAAAACTACATCTGATCAGGTATACTGCCCGTTAAAGTGTTGTTTTAGGTAAAGTCAGCAAAATATAAATGTAAAACTTGAATAATTAAAATAACAACCTACACGACGACACATCAAGTTTTTGGCGCCGCTGCCAGGGAGTGAAGTTGTTTAATATTTATCTTATTGGTATTTTGGTTTTAAGCTAGATTAACATAATTTAGATTAGTATTTATTATTGTTTGCTTGTGTGTTTGTTTTGTGCCTGGTGTGATGAAGACATTCACGACCTTAGATCTGTTGAAACTGAATTCCCAGCTATATTCTATAATGACGCGTTAACATCTGAAGTAGCACTCTTATGTGAACCCACGGTAAGTCCTCTTAACGACAATCAAATTGACTTTAGAATATCGTTTGACGAATCCGACGATGAAGATTACACGGTAATTTATGACAAAAATTCATTTTCTTATAAAATAATTTCTGTCAACGATTTGAAAACGGATTCAGTAAATGATAATTATAAAGTCAATATGCCTTCATTTCCGTCATCCGAACCTATGGTTAGTTATTTTGATGATTTTGACTTCAAAGATTTTGAGAAAGAGTTTCCAGCCATTTCCTACAATGATGCTTTAACATCTAAGTTACATTTCTCTGAACCTACTGTAAGTCCTCAACATATCGATGAATTTGATGAAACAGTGATGATGAGGGACAAAACGTTATATACTTTAATGATCTATTTCCTTTTGACGTAATGTATCCCGATGATTTATCGGATAAGGACAACGATAATGATAAAATCGATGTTGAACACTCTTCGGGGGATTTATCTATCGAACCATTACCTAATGTAATAAAAATCGATACACAAGGGTCAAATAAACTTTTGGAAAAAAGTCATGATACGATCAATAAATTTTTCAAAACTAATACTTTTAACAAAGAATTAGATTTTAATATCGTGACTTGGAATTATCTTACCAAAGGGATGCCA
The DNA here is from genome assembly GCA_026074375.1 of Tanacetum coccineum. Lineage (NCBI taxonomy): Eukaryota > Viridiplantae > Streptophyta > Magnoliopsida > Asterales > Asteraceae > Tanacetum > Tanacetum coccineum. The sequence goes on from BQNB010030545.1 coordinate 50,220, forward strand.
TTCATTTTTATAATTAAGAATTTGTATGTGCCATTTCGCATCCCGTTCTACCCAAATTGTTTTATAAGGATGGGATTAAATTGGGGCAAGTCTAACTTAAAGACTTTTCTATAAACAAAAGTGCTTGTTGGGAGACAACCAGGAATGTATTTTCAATGTTTTTATCGATTCTGTATTCCCAAACATCAATACGGCGTATCCGCTCCATACCATACGGCGTATTGAATTTCTGGACGTTATCAGTCCTTTATTTTTCTGCATATTTAAAACATTATTGTCAGTTCTGTCTATATGGCGTATTCTTTATATGATACGACGCATTTAACAGAACTGACCCGTATAGATACTTTTTACAGGTTTCTCCATACGGCGTATCCAGCTTTTTGGATACGACATATTGGTTTCCTGTACAGTTTATTTTTATATTTTTTTATTAACGGTAGGATACCCGAGATAGGATTGCATGGTTTTCTTATATTTTACATAGAACCTCGCTAGAAAGAAATCGACAATGTTGGTGAAGTATCGATCATCTAGAATTCTTGCTCATTAAATCAACATGGAGAATCTACCGAGCAAATATTAGGGGAGTTTCTCGTTCTAATTTTTTTATTTCTCGTTTTTAATGTTTTATCTATACAACGAGGACGTTGTATAATTTAAGTGGGAGGATGGGAATTAGAATGATACTTGTCCTATTTTCACATTAAAATGCTTAAATTATGCTTAAATTTAAAAAATAAAATTCAAACATACTTTTGTGAAATTACTAGTTACATAACCTACACACATAACCCTTATTAGATATTGAGAGGATTCAACCTTATCCGTTTCTAAATATTTACCCAAATTCCATAAAAATATGAGTGTGCCGGTGATGTTGTAGACTTTAGAACTTGGATTGGTATATCTATTCGAGACCACAATAATGAGTACTATGGATTTAGATGGAGTAACTTGTTTAAACTGCTAAATTTCTAGGATTACACCCAAAAAGCCTATATATGTTGTGTTATTAACTAACTACACTGGTTAGTTAACCCTCGTATAAACCCTTTGTTTACTCTCATTTTTAGAGTAAAATTCCATAGAAAAATCAGTAGAGCCAATCTTTTAGGATAACACCAACTATTGTTTCGTTACACCTTAACACCTTAGCCTACCCTGTTAGATTAAGTCCATTTATCAGTTGCTAGTGGCTTTAAGTGTAAAGTATGTATTTCCTGTGTCTTGTGTCATTTTCTATCTCTAGTTTGGTTGGAAAAATTGCACATTGCAATTGGAAATGTAAAAGTAGTCAAACTCGTGTATTTTTACTACCATCACAATTATTGGTATGTCCGAAGAATGAAGAATTATGAAAAAATTATCCGGAGCTATTATGATCGTGAAGATGGTGAAATTACACCGAGATTCGTAGTATGTTGTTAAAAATGGAAAAAATAGAAAATCGCTGCAAAAAAAAGAGAGGAGGAAATTATGAAGATAGTCGGTTCGTTAAAGCTTAAACTGATGGTATTATTTAAAGGATCGATTATTCATTGATACATATTCTAAATCAACGATGTAAAGTTTTGTATAAAGTGGTAGATATCACCACTTGATTTTGTAAAAGTATGTATAGTATGGATGATTGGGAAGTTGACCGTTACGGGAATGCCAACTTAAGGTTGTTTTTGATCTATGACGAAGACGTTTGTGTAAATACGTCTGAGTCTTTATCATGGTAACGATCTGGAAAGTATCTAGCAACTTGTACCTTATTCGTTTGGACTTAGTCTATTTGTTTGGACTTAGTCTATTTGTTTTGTAAATTTTTATTTGACAACAATTATTTTCATTTCCTAATCACTAACCCTTAGGTTTTATTCGAATGAGGATGCGAGCAATCACATGTGTCTATTCCGTCGTTATGGCCATGTATGTGTGATTTTGTCCGCCTTGTTGGTTTATTACTTTTGGAAAAAGGATTAGAAGATCCATACCCTATATCACTACTAGTCTTTTTATTTAGCTTATTCAAGTTAAGGTTTGAATGCAGTTAAATGTGTCTATCCCATCGTTATGGGTGTGTATGTATGGTCTTTGTCACCTTTTTTAGGATATTGGTATCGATTAGATATTAAAAAGAGTGATCAAACCCTTTAAGCCTTTTAAAATAAACCCAATTTGCCTCTATAAACTTGTTACTCCTTAGCTCTAGTGGTGGAGATATGTATCCTTGCCAACCCTATGATAGAAAACTCGTCACGACAGAGCAATTGAGCGAATTAGTTACATGTTACCACATAGATTAGTCGAGTGATTTGAGTGTTTTCATCTACCTATTTCGTGAGGTATTTGGTTGTGTACACGTAATTAATCAAATACATGCTTAACGAAAAAAATCCTTAGGGATACATTTTCATAAATTTCTAAAGGCTACTTGAGGAAAAGTAGGATTCAAGTGGGGGGATATTTGATGACATCAAATAACGTCACTTTTATAGCATCATTTATCCCATGTAAATAACCCATTTTGTATAATTATTGCAAGAACTGTTACTTAATCCTTTATATTTGAGATTTGCAGTAATTATGGAGTAATTTGTGAAGATTAGCGAAAAGGCACGCATGCTGGAGCTTAAACAAAGAAATATGAAGAATACTATTCTGACATCTAATATGCCTATCCATCAAGGAAGATACAACGTATCTGTGCCTGCACTTCACAAGAAACCACGAAGAAGACTTCTATACGCCGTATCCAGAAGACTTCTATACACTGTATCCAAGATATAGTAAGAAAATATTCTGGAAGATATTAAACGTGGTCCCTACTCTCAACCAATACACCATATCGATCAAATTCCAAACACTATAAATAGAAGACCTAAAAACTAGTTTTAGGTGTTCTTGATCATATTTTCGATACCCTAACCACAAAAGTCGATTTTCAAAAGACAAGAAGAGCAGAAGAGGTCAAGCAAAGCTATCAATTCTATAGGAAACACCTTGTAATCTCCTATACTCTAGTAATCGTTTGATTTTTGGTATCATTCGTTTAACAAGGTTAGTTTACCTTGGTTGAATTATTACTCTTGTATTGATTACGATGATTAAGGGCTAATACCCTTGGGTATTACCCATGATTACGAAGATTTAAATGTTTGGTTTGTTTATATCGAATGCTTAATTTATCATTGATTGCTTGTTTATGTTTATCAATTCATACTTGTTTACGTGCTTTTGTATGCGACCTATCATTCAAATGGATCTAGTGATACCGACCAAGTTAGCTAGATGTTGGGTTGGCTCTCCATATAGTAATTTATATATCTAGAACCATAGGATCACAATTAATGCCCTATCTTTACCATTGGTTTATGTAAACAAGTTGGACTAGCAGGTGACCTAGGATCAACAAATAACGTACTGATTCCTTTGGTAAAGACTTGGACAGTGAACTACTAGAATATAAATTGCCATTAAGCAGTAAGTGGGTAAAGTCTCTATGAGCTATGGTTTAATAAGATCACCATTATTAATCCCCTAAAATAGATTATAATCAGCAAATAGGATGCTTTATGCGGATGCGTTTAATTGTGATAGAATTCTACATGTCTAGGTTTTAGGAAGAAGTACCGCTTAAATCTTGGAATGATATGCCGCATAGAGATAAGCACTTATTGCACTAAATAAAAAAACCAACATTTTAATTGGATTAATCCTGGTTAATATAGTTTTCTTTTATATGGCTAGACTAGCTCTTCTATATTTTGTCTATCTGCTTGCGTGTGTTATTGTGTTTTAAATTGATCTAAGTTACCATAAAACCTGTGCCAGTCTCTCAGACTGAAAACCTCCCCCTTATCCGTTAGTATTACGACTAACATAGGTTTAGCATAGGTTTAACATAGATTAGAACTAACATAGTTTAATAAAATATTGATAGAACTATAGATTAACATTCTCGCTCTTAGTAATCGACACCCTACTTACCAACGAAACCATATATGATCGGGTACACTGCCCGTTAAAGTGTTGTTTTATGTAAAGTTGGCAAAATATAAATGTAAAACTTGAATAACTAAAATAACAACCTACACGACGACACATCAAGTTTTTGGCGCCTTTGCCGGGGAGTGAAATTGTAAATCTTTATTTTTATTTAATATTTTGGTTTTTAACATTAGATAACTTAACCCCTAGAATTAGTATAATTTAGATTAGTGTAAAATTTGGTAAAACTCTGTATATTTGTTTTAAATTGTTTGCTTGTGTATTTGTTTATTTTATTTTGTTTGTTTTATTTGTTTTATTATTTTCAATTCACTGTTCTGGTCGATAATCTGATACGGCGTATTCAAATTAATTGAATATGGCGTATCTAACTTTCCTAACCAATACAGCTAATTCAACAGACTGATACGGCGTATTCAAATAAATTGAATAGGGCATATCGATTACCTGATATAACCGCAGTAACAAAAAAAATTCATATTCGAACTACGAGCTTAAATTTCTATATATGCCTTTTTCAACTGGTTCTACTGATGATTTTCTGGTTGTTTTCAGTAGCAATG
>BQNB010030546.1:4799-49849 GCA_026074375.1 Tanacetum coccineum
CTTCCAGATCTGCACAGAATCTCGGAAAGGCAGAGTGCTCAAATTGTAAGTTCTTGGCTGAAAAGATAAAGACACTAGAGGCAAAGATAAAGATACTAGAGGGAGCACTAGAGATGGAAACGCATCCCGAGAAACACACACTTGATTCAGCTGCAATACTTCACGAGCTCTATAATGAGATGGGAAAACTTAGTATGGAGTAGTTTTTCATTAAGAAAACTTAGTATGGAGTAGTTTTTCATTAAGATATATCAATTTAGCATTTGAAATGTAATTCATATGCTTTAATGTTTGAGTGTTTATCGATTTCTAATGTAATTTGATGTTATAATAATAAACGTTAATTGATTAGGAATCATTCCGTGTATTTTGATTATTTATTGTGGTTTAACTACATTCAATTCAGTTAACTTTGAAGTAAATTTATCAAATTAGCAAACTAATAAATGATAAAATAAATAATATTATTCATTTTTAATATTAGTTTAAATGATTTTTAATTTATTTAATATTAATTAAATTATTTTTTATTCATTTTTAATATTAGTTTTAATTATTTTTAATATAAAAAGGTTTATTGGTGGAATAAATGTTTTATATAAAAGAGTTTAGGGTCGACATTGTCGACCCAAAATAGCAAATATATGTCGACCCTAAATTTGCCTTCAAAATTTCCAAATTTTTCACCAAATTTAAACACCCCGCCATATATTTCGACCCAAATTTTTCAATACAAAAAATTAGGGTCGACATTGTCGACCCTAAATTTCGACCCAAAATTGTTTTATTTATTTATAAATTGGTTTAATATTTATATATACAATTTAAATACATTTAATACATTAAATAATATATAAATTTCTAAATGTCGACCCAAACTTATTTTGTTGACTTTACCAGTTTTGTTGAAAATAGTGGGCCCATGTGTCGACCCTAATGTTTGCTCGACCCGAAACCCTTATATTGTTGTAGTGCGGGAACCAAATCGTCACTCGTTCGACTAGCCAATAAAAGCCGTCCGAAAACGAACCTGAGAGAACTGTCGAAACCGATAAAAACATGCGTCATTTCCTTTTCGTTTTTCTTCAGGTAATCGCAGGTTACCCACCGCCGCAACAGATTGATACCCTGCTACTATCTAATAGAAAAGGATGACCCTTGAATTATTCAATTTGATATGTTATATGGTGCAAAATATTGTTGAAAAACTAAGTAGAAGAACAAAGATATATTTGCCTATATATCTTGCATTGTTTTTGAAAACGAGAGACCAGAAATGCAAATAAATTGACTTTGGAGTCAACCATGTCTTTACTCTTTGTAACTTCATTTCATCTTCCATTCATTCATTTTGATTTGCATTCATTCATTCACCAGTCAAAGACTTTCATCCATTCATAAACTGTAAGTCTTCTTCTTCTTATACTTAAATTACTTTTGATATTTTCTCATCTTATAACTTGGTATTCTATGTGATTATATTTTAAGAAATATTTTTTGTGGTTATTATTGTTCTAAAGCTTTAAAAGTGATTATTGCATCTAGTGGCCCAAATGACCAGGTTTATATATAGCATAAGGTATTACTCGTATATATGTATAATTCTAACTTTGTTCAGTTATTTACATACAGTAGCATAAAGAATACCAAATAATCTGATTATGATTGAATTGCACAATCACACATTTTGGGTGCGTTTAGTTGGAGAAACAAAATTCTTAATTTTTTATTTTCAGTTTTGTAAAAAAGAATGGGATTTAATAGAAAACGCGAACATATGATACTTATGAAACATCATTTCATCTCAAAGACACTGATAAACTGTAAGTCTTTCTTCTCATATAATTATTGATCCAATGGGCTAGATAGATGACCCAAAAGCTATTAGATCCAATTTGATATCTTGTTTAATAATAGTTTCATTTTGTATTTCTTCATCTTATTGTTCTATAAATAATTGTTAAACATTTTGTGGGGTTATTATTATTCTAACGAAAGCATTATAATTATAAATATACTCAATAGAGAAGTGTTTCCTCTTCATCGATGAACAGTGTTTGGGCTACTATTAATCGATGAACAGTGTAATCCACATCAGGCCGGCCCGATGGTTACTGTTCATCGGTCCAAAAAAAAAACTTTATAATCTCCCCCCCTTCTACCGGTTTTACTCTTCATCGGCCAAAAAAAAAACTTTATAATCCCCCTTCTCATATCGGCCCGACCCCGGTGGTTACTGTTCACCGGCCAAAAAAAAAACCAAAAAAAAAAACTTTATAATCACCCCCCCCCCCCCTTCTCTCTTCTTTGGCCAAAAATAAGGAAAAAAAATTACGTGACGTACTCTCATTTTTAACTATTTACGACTTCCGATTAGCCTGGGCCAAAAAAAAAATTAAACAAAAAAAAAATTTCCCTTTATTGAAAAAAAAAACTCTATAGGCATTATACTATATATCATTAGAGATGCTAGCTACAGTGGCACGATGTTATATGACCGAAAAAATAAACCCGCACAAAATACAATACGAAAAAAGAATGCCCCGCAGTAACGCACGATTGTCATTTGATATAAGAAAAAAAACAAACTATTAAACATAAGACCGAAAAAATAAACCCAAAAAAAAAACTAATGCCCCACAACAACGCGCGAAAAATTAACGCCCGCAGCAACGCGCGGGTAATCTTGCTTGTTAAAATTTAAAATTGATTTACTATTTGATCCGGTGGGCCGAATGTTAATTTGCTCACTGTGTTCTAACTTGTTTAATAATTGTTTCATTTTGTATCTGTTCATCTTATTTCTAACTTTTTTGTCCAATTACATAGCATGAAGAATAACATAATCATCTTATTAGATTGAATTACGCAATCACACATTTTGGACGCGTTTACTCGATGGAGACATTTTAAAATATGAAACACATTCAGATTTTTGGTGAAACGAATTGTTGATGAAATGCCATTTGTACTTCAACTTGATTTTCATAATGCCTACTCTTTCTGAATTTCTTTACTTGTGAATGCAGCTCGATTTGATTATCGAAAATGGCTACTACGTCCATTCCTCATCGGTGGAAATATGATGTGTTTGTAAGTTTTAGTGGTGACGATATTCGCAAAAACTTCATGGATCATATGTTCAACGATTTTAAGCAAAAAGGAATTTATGCTTTTAGAGATGATAGAGAATTGCCTAAAGGAGAAGATATATCTCCTCATCTCTACAAAGCCATTGAAGAATCAAGGTTTTTGATAGTTATCTTCTCCAAAAATTACGCTTCTTCATCATGGTGTCTACAGGAACTTGTCAAAATACTTGAGTGCAAGCAGATTGAATGTCCCATATATGAGGTTCAGACTGTCTTTTATGATGTTAAACCTGACGTAGTGAGGAAACAAACTGATAGCTATGCTGAAGCTTTTGACAAACATCAACGTTCAAATAGACCAGAGGTCGACAACTGGAAGGAAGCTTTATCCACGGCGGCTAACTTATCTGGATGGGATCTCCAGGACATGACAAATGGGTAAATTTCTTGTTTTTGTGTAATTAGTCTTGTAGCTCTACTAAAGCTTAACGCTATGTAGTTTCTCTTACTTATTGTGTCTTTGTGGTAAACAGGTATGAGTACAAGTTCATCGATTGCATCTCCAAAGACATACTCAAAATATTATGTGACGGGCCCTTGCATGTTGGTGAAAACCTGGTTGGCATAGATTTCCATTTTGACAAATTAAATTTGTCACGCTTTGTTGGGTCAGATAAGGTTAACATGATTGGAATATGTGGTATAAGCGGAATAGGAAAGACGACCCTTGCCAAAGCTATTTATAACTTGATGTATGTCCACTTTGAAGAAAGTTGCTTTTGTGAAGATGTCAAAGAAGTCACGAAACGACAAGACCTGATTCAAGTCCAACGGCATATGATTGGACAGAGCATGAAATTAGAAGATCTGAATATACCAAGTGTTGCTAAAGGAGCTGCAATAATAAAGCAAAGGATGGCATGTAAGCCAATCCTGCTTGTTTTGGATGATGTAGATGATCATAAGCAGTTAGAGGCGCTAGCGGGTTCAGCTAGTTGGTTTTTCCCAGGAAGTTTGATTATATTCACAGGTACAGATAAACAGCTGCTAAGATCTCATAGAGTGCATGAAATCCATGACATGGAATTTCTAGATTGGGATAAATCTCTTGAGCTTTTCTATTCCTTCGCGTTTGAGGAAAAACATCCTTCTACAGGGTTCAAAGAAGTTTCTGAGAAAGTTGTGAACTGTGTGCAAGGTCACCCTCTGGCCCTCAAAGTTTTGGGTCGTTTTTTATATGGAAAAAGTGTGCGTCAGTGGGTTAGTGAGTTGGATCAGCTGAAAGTACATCCTAATAAAGAGATACAACAAGTGCTTCGTTTAAGTTACGATGGGCTAAATCTCCATCAGCAAAATATCTTACTTGATATTGCATGTTCATTCATTGGCGTAAATCGTGATTTTGCGGCAAGCGTACTAGATGGTTGTAACTTTTTTGCAGATACAAATATACAAGTTCTAGTTGATAAGTCATTAATCACGATCTCGAGCGATAATGTACTTCAAATGCATGACTTGATTCAAGCAATGGCAAGAGAAATTGTATCTCAAGAATCTAGCATGCGTGGGAACCGAAGCAGATTGTGGGTTAATCCATCAGAGATCTACAATATCTTGAGTGAAAACCAAGTAAGAATTGAGTTTACTGCATATGCAACTCATTTCTATATGCTTCATAATATAATCTAGTAATGCTATTTCTTTTATGTAGGCAACACAAGCAGTTGAAATTCTTGACATTCAGCAAATGGAATCTAGTCAAAAGTTTGATATAGACGGTAAAGCATTTGCGCAAATGAAAAACTTGCGTATTCTAAAACTACCAAAGGACGATGCTGTGAACTTTTCTGGAAGGTTGGAGTTTTTATCCAATAAGCTAAGATGGCTTTATTGGTATGGATATCCCTTCAAGCTCTTACCTTCAGATTTTTATCCAAAAAACATTGTTGTCATCAACCTGTCTTACAGCAACATAAAACATTTTTGGACAACACCTAAGGTATTTCCTTGTACACACGTGTTTTCCTATTTGATATCTAATGATCCGAGAACTTACCTTCTTTTTTTCCTATGGATGTCAGTGCTTTAGAAGGTTGAAAGTAATGAAGCTAAGGTACTGTTGTAGCCTAACAACCACCCCTGACTTCTCAGAGATTACAAATCTTGAAGAGCTAGATCTTGAAGGTTGCGTGAATTTGTCTACACTTCACCCATCTATTGGAATTCTTAAGAAGCTTGTTGTCTTAAATCTGAAAGACTGCACACGGGTTAGGAATTTTCCTAGCCAAGTGGAAATGGATTCTCTTCAAGTCCTAAATCTCTCAGGGTGCTTAAAAGTCGACAAACTGTCTGAAGACTTGGGCAAGATCAAAAGCTTAACGGAGCTTCATGTTGACAGAACTGCCATTACAGAATTTCCTTCTTTTGTATCCTCTCTAATAAACCTTGAATCATTGTCATTCGGTGGCCAAGGGAGGATTCAACCTAGATGGTGGACTTCCATCACTGCTCCTTTTGGTTTATTAAGTAAACAACAACGTCCCCCAAGATCAGTTTCATTGGCAGGTTTACATATGTTAAAGGAACTCAATTTCAGCTACGGCAATTTAGAACAAGTGCCTGAAAGCATTGGAGGCTTATCATGTCTAGTGCATCTCAACTTGGCAGGGAACAATTTTACTAGCTTGCCTGGAAGTTTGAGTCAACTTTCTCATCTTGTAGAGCTTGATGTTGATGGTTGCAAGAGGCTGGAAGTGTTGCCCGAACTTCCACCTAGTGTATGGATTATTCTTGCATCTAATTGCACCTCCTTAAGAGAAGTGTTGGGATCATCTAAAGACCATATGACATATCAGTTCTTCAATTGTCCAAATTTGTTTAAGAATGTTAGCATTGATAGCGAGGGGTCTATGTCGAAGACTCAGGATTCATGTGTAACTTCCCAAGGCTTTATTCACCAGCTTTCTGCTTTCATTGGGTATGTGGGTTTCCAGACTACCAGATGTGAATTCTTCTCGCAAGACAGTGACTATTTTGAATTAAATATAGCATATCATGGGAATAGCATGCCAGAGTGGTTTACAAATAGAAGCACGGAAAATAATGTAAAGGTTGAATTACCATCAGAAGATTGGTGTTATGATAAGAACGTTAAGGAATATGCAACTTGTGTTGTTTTCAAGTGCAAAAAGCCTTTCACATTTGAAGGGTACTATGTAAAAAACTTTGATGGAGCTTCTATCATCACAAAAGATTACTTTCCAGATGCCTTAAAAGAATTTTTTGATAAGGAGGTGATAGGAATCCACGAGTCATATATGATATGGTTGTGTTATACGAGGTCTATAAGGGAATGGAAGGAAGCAAAGAATTTTGTAACATTTAGTTTCTTTGAAGAGAATAATGAATATGTTGAGGTGAAGGAGTGTGGAGTAAGACTAATTTGTGATGAAGACATAGAACAAGAAGCGCATTTAAATATGCTACAAGGCCTCCCAACTCCAACACAACATGGTGGGATGCTAGGCATAAATTATACTTTCTGGTCGTGGTAGTCCATGTTACCGTTGTTTATAAATGAGCTTTTCATGTAACACACACAAGTGTTTGATGAAATGTATATGTGTACAAACCATACACTATTATATTGGCAACCTGTTTGGTAGCTATTACTCATCAACTTGTTTGTTTCATTTACGTAGCTACGTAGTACGTATCTTTTATCTCCTCGTTGCTTTGGGAACAACATTTTTAACTTCCCGCTTATTAAGGATAAATAGCTAGGTGATATGACACATAACACGTCTATGTAAATGATTGTATAGGAATAGGCTGATAGATGTGTTACATCATCATATATAAGAGCAAAAGGTGTAGTGTCCGATGTGGCATGCATTGGCGACGCCAAAAGCTCGTCGCCACAACGTGTGGTCTCTCCGAAAGCCTCTTGTCGGCTAGACGACGAGGTAAGAGACAAAGATCTGGTTTCTTTGAGTCAATGGTTATGGCAATAACCATGCCATGACACCTAACCATACATATGAAAACTCAATGGCACAATTTGAGTCGACTAAGTCATCTTATTCTTTTATTCATTATACCCGTTATTCTTTGACACGTTAACATGTACTTGTTTCGAACCTTGTAAGGAAATGCAACCTTTAAATACTTAAAACACCAATATATATATATATATATATATATATATATATATATATATATATATATATATATATATATATATATATATATTATATGGGAACCGTTCTCTAGTGCAGCATCCATTTTTTTGTACAGAACCTACAGAACCACTCTTGGACCAATAGGAATTTAATATTAATAAATAATTTTATTTAAATAGAAAGGGTATAATAGTAAAATGCATTTTCATCTTCTTTTTAAATTTTCTTGATTTAAAAACGTTTTTTTAAACCTTTTAATTTTCAGAATTAAAAAAATAATTTTTTTTAATTCTATATTTTTTTCAGCATACATATTTTCAGAAAAAACTAGTGCATATATATATTTTTTAATATTGTTAATTTCATATGCTTTTAGCGCATATTTTTTTGCCTATAATGGTAATTGCACATATGTTTCTAGTGTACATTATTTAATCTTCAAACTTTATAACCAAAAATATAAACACATACATGTAACCTAAATTAACAAATCAAAAACATAAATATCATTATTTTTGTTTGATATTAAATAAAATACAATTCAAAACAAAAGTATTATCAAAATCATTACAACATATATGCACGTCTTCTAAAAACATATATGCACGTCTTTTGAGAACATATGTGCACGCCTTTTTAAAAAGAAATGCATTCGTAAATCATCTTCCAAAAACATACATGCACGCTTCCAAAAACATGTGTGCACCTCTTCCCAAAACATACATGCACGCTTCACTTTCTCTTCAAATTCATTAGTACATATAAGTACTCTTGCAAAAATATATGTGCAATTGTACACATTGCACTTTCTCGTCGTATTCATTATATTATATGTGCACGCTTTTCGAAAACATATATGCACGACTTCTAAAAACACAAATGCATTCGTTGATCATCTTTATCACACATCGTCTTTCTTATGTTTGAGCCATCTTCACTGAAACAAATATATAAAAACTAAAATTATGCCAATGTTAAATTAATTGTAAAACAAATTGTTCAAATATATTCTAAACCATGACTAAAAATAACAACTTGGGCATCTTATGGTATAGCAGCTCATTTCAAATGTTAACATAGGACTTATAAGAATAATTAATTCACAACTCATAGATGGTTGAATGCTTACTCGAAAGCAAGCATATCGAATTGATTTCTTCCTGTTCCCACAAGAGTGAAACGGTGACAAATTGATTTCTTCCTTGTGCACGATGTCTATGTTGGGGACACTGGTCCGCCCGCACAACACAAAAGACTAGATAAAAGAACACTGAAGGATACTTTTAATCTTTATAAGATGAATACAATATAAATTCCTTCTTAAATCTACCTACAAAACCCTTAACAGGTCTCATCCATTCTATATGCAATAAAACGTTCCGCAAACACACATGTCAATATCCACTGTTTGGTGTGTGATATGCTAGTACCTATCATATATAAGTGATTTAGGTTCATATCAATTCTCAACGTCTAGCATGTATAAATCAAAAGTAATAAAGTAACAGTTGATAGTTAAATTCATATTTAAAAGTTTCAATCACATTTGTCATGAAATTTATCCACAATATCAAAAATTAAAAGCCCCTTTAACAACAAATAGGAAAACAATAAAACAAAAAAAGAAAACCTCAAAATGATAGCCACCGCAGTCCCGATCGCCGCCGCCGTCATCATCCACCTCCAACCGCCGCTGCTACTGTCCTCCTCCTCCCGCCTAACTGCCTCTAACCAAACATTGAGCTTTCTTACCTAACTGCCTCTAACCAACCGGATCTATAAAAATGATACATACAAACAAACCCGGATCTCTAACCATGATACACACAGACAAACCCGGATCTGTAACCATGATATACACAAACAAACAAGATTTAATTATTTTTGTGTAAAAACTAACTCCGCGTCCAGCGGTTAGTGTGCCCCAAACGAACAACAATTGTGTCTTTATTTTCATGAAACAATAATTATCGACGACCGAAATCAGCAGGTGTATGTATGTGAGTAAATTAGATCTTAAGATAGGATGGTGAGATGTGTTTGAATGAGAGAGAAAAACAAAAATATATGATGTGATTTATTAAAAGAGACGGTTTTGATAAAATGTAAATACCTAAAATACCCTTTTGGCTATTTTTAAGTATTATGTAATGTGAATAATTTACTAAGATGCCATTGTGCTTTAATAACCATTGATTAAATGATCCAAGGGTTAATAACTGGTTCTGTAAGTTCTGTACAAAAAAATGGTTCTGCATTGAAAATCCCACTATATATATATATATATATATATATATATATATATATATATATATATATATATATATAGGATAAAGATCAAATAAAAAGACAAATATTCGTGAGAAGGATAAAAAGATTTATTTTTTTAAAAAATTTCTCAAAAAATTCTGAAAAAATTTCACAAGATCGTGTATGTTGGTGCATGAAAAAGTTGTAAAGGAAGTTTTTCTAAAATTGGATAGTTTTGCCGAAAAAAATTTATTAAAAAAAAGTTTGTGCATTAAATCGGTTTTTTGTGCATCAAAAATTTGTTTTTGTACCCAACTTCTTTTGACTTTTTGCATCAAAATTTTATTGCGCATCAAACTATAACAAGTCGAAAAATTTGTGCATCAAAATTTCTTTTTTTGCGCATTAAAAAAACGTATAAAAACTCAAAATTAGAAAAACTTCTTTTACAAAAGTTTTATGCACCAACATACCTGATTTAATGGAATTTTTCGAGAACTTTTTAAAAATGTTTTTCTTTTTATCATTTTTCTCGAATATTTGTCTTTTATTTTAACCTATCCATATATATATATATATATAGCTACGTAACCCGCCCAACGGGCGGGTTTGTTTCGGTTTTTTTAATTTAACCGTGTAACAATTGGATTTTTAACACAACGTGATGTTTTTTTTTAAACTTTAAGACCCTTTGAGAGTATTTTGTTGTTTTGTTGGCACCTTATGAGTTTCACTGTCATAAATCCTGATATTAATTTTATACTACCATGACTATCAAAGAGCAGACAACCAAACCGTTCTGAGATAGCTAAACCCGTGAGCTCTACAACCCCATCTGAGCCTACGCTGGATCCTCCTCAAACTCCATGTGATATCTTCATGACCAATACAGTGTGATATCTTGTTTATTATTTATAATTGATTAGCAAAAGTAGTTTACATGATACACAATACGTAATGTCCACAATAACAAATATTTGATTTGTGACAAACAAATAAATCCAAATGAAAGCACTATATTGCAAGCTTATACTGTCTTTTTTTGGTATACATGGGTTTTGACTGGACATTGCGACTGTGCTAAAGTTGATAAACGAGCAAGCCACTTTTAGCATTTAGTCCACCTATTTATTGTAATGTACGTGAAAAATTGTGTAGATTAGTCTATTGCAGTATGTAACTAATTTGGATAAGGGTCAAAGTTTTACCTTAGCCATCGCCTTAGCCATCGCACCACACTTTATTTCAGATAGCGTCATGACCTGGACGGGCTAATTTCATGTGTTAAGTTAAAAGATGCGGTGACATGAATAATTTTGTGAAATAGTTTAAATCTAATAGAAAAGACCGAAGGATTATAAAAGTTGATGAAATAATGCACAAATTATGCAATCCAACGATAGAGAACCTTGTCGTGTAAATGTTATAAGTAATAAGAAATAATAAGTTTGACATAATTATATTTATACATTCATAGTCATACAAAAGTAACAATAATCAATCAGGGCATTCTTAAACGATTACATTAGTTTGACATAGTTTATAAATATACCATTGTCTAACATGTTTCAATCAGCGCACTTCTTTTTTGTCAGTTGTGACACCCTTGCCTGTTGATCTTTTCCCGTGGGCAACAAACTGGATCCTTACGAACCGAGCTCAAGCCTAGATGATTAGCAACATGTATCTAAGTTTCCAACAATACGTAACTTAACATGCAAGAGTGCAGATATAGCAATTCATATTAAAGGAGAATGGTAGCAAGTTAAAAATTAGTTACCTCATAGTCAACACCAGTGGTAGACACAAGTCCAAATCCAAGCTTCCTCTTGCAACGATGTTTAAACCACATCATGCTTATCAAAGTACTCTTCATGAAAGGTGTAAAGATATCCCAAAAACTACACTTAACCTTACTGAAACACTTCTTTCAGTAGATCCTTGCAAGCGTGGAACCGCTAGTTATGCTCTAGAATACATTCATAGCGTCCTATATAATAATACATATAACAGCAAATAAGAATCAAATACCATGATGTAAAATGAAAACACACTCACCTAAGGGAGCGAAGTAATGGCGTTAGTTGTAGCAGGGTCATCAATAGGAATAATATTATAATACTCACGTCTGCAGTCATAGCTGTGTCAGATTCAATTTTCTGACTTAACTGATAAAAAATAGGAGCGAACAATAGACTTAGTGCAAGTATAGTATATCTTGAAAATTTATTCAAAAAATTTTAAAATCTAAAAGATATGTATTGCTTCCTTGGGGAGAGACCGTTTTTGCTCTTTCACATATTTAGTCACTCGTGGTGACGATGGTGGCAGCGGACGAACGCAAGGTCATTTGAGTTTCGTTCCCGTCAAGACTTTTTACTATTATCTGGTGGCAGCCGCTAATATCAACATGCAAAAAGATAAAAATGAATTAGAGGTGTTAGTTATTACAAAAGTATTTTATAATTTTGGTTATCTTAAAATAACTGCTAGCATGGATGGCTTAGTAATCAGATGTGGTTGTTTAATGATGTGGGAACATGTATCATCTATAGTTCTTTTGTTCTTACGGTCTAATTTACAGTACCACTACATACTGAAAGACGAATATACCAAATAAATCATAGAGCTGAAAGAGTTCTTTAGAAAACAGTTTACCACGAGGCCCCTTAAGGAAAAAAAATGATACATGGATACATAAGTTGAAGAGTATAACACACTTTATGGGCATGGTTAGCAGTACCTATATGGTGAACATACACGTACATAGAGAACCAACATGACAATTCCTACAATAATGAGACTGCAATGACTTGTGACAAAGAAGTTAGGGCATTCTCATCGAATTATTACATCGTTTTGTATGTTATTAATTAGTGCATCCAAAATTATGTGTTGTTACAAGCTTCTCTTTAGGTATGTTATAATAAGAGCTAATGTTAAGTTTATTTGGCATTTGTTTTTTCTTGTTTCTTAGGGCATCCACATTTGTTATATGATCATTTTTTTAGTGGGCAATCCTTAGGGGTGATGGTTTTATCCAAAAGGATGGGTTTGAGTGTTTACTCGTTTATGGCATTCTCTTAGTTTTGCTGTGTCATGATAAGGAAGCATCTGTTGTTAAGATAAGGGTTGGGGCTGTTGTGTGTTGGTTTGTGTTATGTAGTTGCTGGACAACGAGTGGTGGACAATTGGATCCATTGTTAGGTAGGGAATTATTTCTGTTTGTTTTGGAGGGGTTTGCACCGGCATAGTATTTTGTATATATTTGTGTAGGAAGTTTTTGTCCGTAACGTAGTATGTCTATAGGAGTAGGAGTTGTGTTTAGTAAACGTCTGTCAATTTACAAATCCAAAAACTTCAGATTTAGTTCAGAATTTTATTAATTGTCTATGCTTATTGATTATTGGGCAATTGCATAAATTTCTTTTGTGTTTAGGTGTATTTCGTCTTAGGGCTTGTTTCAAACGAATTGTTCTACAACGTTTTGTTTGAATATATTATTAGTGCATTCCAATAAATATTTTTACTGGCAATATTCTTTCTTGAGTTATAGATTAAAGGAAAGTATGCGGGCATCGATGGTTTAAGTTTATGGGCATTGCGTTTCTTTTTGTTTTGCTTGTTTAGTGCATACATGATGTACAAGCGCATTGATTCTTTATTTGTGTATGGGGAGATCTTTAGATTTATTAGTTAGAGCTAACAGAATTCATTGCGTATCGTTTAGGGCATTCTTTTTTGTTTTGGTTTGCAGTTGAAGGGGGGTAACGTGTTGGTTGTATATTGGTTATGTGCCCTAAAATACACATAACATTTGAAATTTTAAAATCATATGCGACTTAATTTGAACCAAAAAAAAATCGTCTACCCAAAGTATTCATGTATTGTATGTTTTTAGTTATATTAGGCTCAGGAAAAACGGATTAATTATCCGACCCAAAAGGACAATAAAAAATAAAGCCCAACAAAACGGACAAAATCGAGCACGGAAAATGAAAAAAAAGCGAGTGAAAAAGCCACAACCCAAGTTCATATAAGGTTCAATAATAAAGGTCAAAAAGTTCATATTCATAAGTCAACCCCAGAGTATAACAGTCAAAGACGACATCGTCATACCCGAAAGAAGAAACACCTTATAATGGGCCCACTTGCTTTTTTGGTACCCAATCTTACTGGGCCGGGAGTCAGCCCAAATTAATTATATTAATGGCATCTAAAGACCTAATAAGCCTCTATAAGCTAAATGGCCCATTGCCATTTTTAATTCAAACCGGCCCTAACATGAAAGCCCATACCCCTTATTGATAACACCCGTTTTTAGTGCCTATTAAGGAATATGGTGTGGCAACAAAGAGTATATACTTTCAGGGAACCAAATGATGCCAACTCTCGAAAACGAATTATTCTCAACAGGAGATAAAAGCTGCAGACACACCTTAACACTTGGAGGGCCATTCCTGCCATTACCCTAAACCTTTACCTTGTGAACTTGAAACAGTGTATATCTTCCCCAATTTTCCCGCCAAGCCCAAATCCCCTTTTTGGCATATTCATCCCACCTTTCCTTATAACCCCACCTTATCAAACAGTAATTGCACCTTGGAAATACCCTTTATCCAAGTGGTCACATGAAAAATAAGGCAGAGTTGAAGGTTGTGGATGGAATTTTAAGACCTTTTGGGCTCTAAGTTGAATTAATGGCTGAGATGACTTTTGGGACTCACTCACACAAGAAACACAAGTGCTTTTCTCCTCACAAAAGAAGCACAAGTAAGAAGAAGACAAGAGAACAAGACCCGAGACCCTTTAGCTTATTCTATATAAATTAGGACATTGTAAGCCTTCGGGGGCATGTAGTTTTTTTTAAGTTTACTTTTCAGCTTATTTTAATCAATTTAACTTTTCTTGTAACCCTTTTTAATGTTTAATGAAATTTTGAAGTTTTAAGTATACAAAATTTTAAGTTCTAATTCCTATTTTCATTGTTGTTTAAAAGTATTTCATAAGCTACTTTAGGCTTTTATTTAAGCATATAACTAATCTGTTTCCATTTTTCTAAATTTAGCTTATTTACTGTTCCTTGCTTACTTATTCTATCATTTGATTATTAATTGCATTATTAATGTTTGTTTATGATGTGAGATGGTTATTTTACTTAGTTTATAGTTTTAATCTTATTTGTTTAAGGAGTTAGTTAAATCTGCTCCATTTTTAGCTTCCTCTCATATTGCTTATCTTATTTTGCTTATTTTAAGTGCTTATCTTTTATTGAAAGTTGCTCATTAGTGCTTAATTTTGCTTGTTACTCATCTGTTTTCAAATAACTTGGCTTAAACCCTTAAAATTCTATTTTAAAATTGGTTCTTGAAAAAAACCTATAGTTTATGTTTGGGTTAAGACCTCAAACTGGGTTCACAAAAATGGCCTTTTGGTAAAGCTGCTTTTGGGTATCTAAGAAAAGAAAGAATTATTAGCTCTAAAATGATCTAGTAGATAGTCTTATAGGCGCTTTGAATTTGCTTTATAATAGTTTTATATTTTATAGCTTATCGTTACATTCCTGAGGTATTTTTACTAAAATTTAGATTACATAATTTGAAGTGTGAGTTTGATGTTATGTTTGGGTGTCTTAAAACATGTCTCCTATTAATGTTCTTAACTCAATTGACATCTGGTATTCATGGTTATTGCCTTGTTTCAACATCAATCCATGGGATTCCTTCCTAAAAACAATATAAGCCTTTTTGACAAAAGCTTAACCAAACTTTGCAGCTTGTTAGAGCTTAGAAAACTTACACATGGCTTGCTTGCAACACCAGACTTTGCAACAACACCAGACAGACACCTTTTCACCTCACTTCGCAATCAACAGTAAAAACCTTATCGCTAGATTTCACAACTCCTGACATCGTTCTTCGTATACCAAACTTCACAGCATCACCAGTATTAGGATTAAATTGCGACATCGGATTCCCAACATTTCTTGATTATATCCAGAATAAGCAAAATCTACTAGTTATATCCAAAATAAGCAAAAATAAACAACAAAATAAGCAACAGAAATAAGCAACATCTACTAATATATCAAAAAATAAACAAAACATAAAAACATAAATAAACAACAAAGTAAGCAACATCCACTGATTATATACCAAAATAATATGTATAAAAAAATTAAATATATACCAAAATAATATGTATAAAAAAATTAAATATATACCAGAATCAAAATTTCAAAGCTTATTTTGATTGAAAACCGACAATGAAGACGATCGAGACAACGAATTACCTTTAGATAGTGATATTTCGTCTCGTATGTCCATTGAATAGTGTTGATTTTGATCAATTTGGGATAAAAGCGGCTAGGGTTTGCTACGGTGGTTTGTGGTGGTTTGAGGTAGTTGGTGTGTGTGTGTGCGCAACCTGTGATAAGAATGAATGAGAGTATTGAATGATTCATACGACCCCTATCTCCATGAGTTAGTTAGATAGTAGAATTACCAAAATGTCCCTCACTTAATAATTAAAATATTATGCCGAATATTCTAGACCGATGGATTGAAAAAGAATAGATGGCTGAGATCAAGTCTTTTGTTCTTTACCAAAAACATGTTCTATGCGGAACTTTTGTCATATATATATATATATATATATATATATATATATATATATGTATGTATGTATGTGTGTGTATATATATATATATATATATATATATATATATAGGGATGGGATCATGAGAAAACCTTATTTTGGTGGAAAACCCAAAAAACCTAGAAAAACCAAACAAATGCCCTAAAAAAACCAAACAGATGCCCTAATTTTTTCAGGCTAAAAATTGTTTTTTCAGGCAAATATGGCCTCGATTTACACTCTGTAAAAACCAAAAAAAACAAACAGATGCCCTAAAAAACTAGGGCATCTGTTTGATTTTTTTAGGGCATCTGTTTGGTTTTCTGGGTTTTCTAGCAAAATATGGTTTTCCCTAGAACCCATCCCTATATATATATATATATATATATATATATATATATATATATATAGAGAGAGAGAGAGAGAGAGAGAGAGAGAGAGAGAGAGAGAGATGGGATCATGAGAAAACTTGATCTCGGTGGAAAACCTAGAAAACCCATCCACCACCGTTGGATCAAGCCTCCTTCCCTTCCTCTTTTTCACACCAAACTACAGGGGGCTGTTTGTAACTTCTTTCCTTTTTTAAGGATAGATTTTGTAACTTTTCACCATTCATATATAATGCCTAATTTTTTTTTCTTTTTCTTCTTTCTCATTTCACACAGACCTTTTTTTCTCTCTCAAGATAATAAAACACCACATCACATATATGAACCATGATCCAATCTGAATCACGATCTTATCAGAATCACGACATAAAATCATAGTTACATGATCCTTTCTGATCATAGAAAACGGCATCGGTTAAATCATCTCGTTATAATTTCTCAGATGCACGTATATCAGATTCAGGATATCATATCGTTATAATATCTAAAATCGATGAACTAAGTAAGTTTATTAACATATTTTGATTTTCTTTTTGTTAGTTTCGTTATATAAGATCAAATAAAAAGATGATATACGTGTTTGCTAGATTTTATGAGTTAGAGTCTTGTTTTATGAAATTTTATTAGGTAATCATCAAGTTTGTTAATAGATGTATTGGTTTTTAATAGTTTTATGATATAATGTATTGTATAGTTTAGTTATTGGAATCAAATTTGAGAAAAAAAAGTTGTAAAACATGTTTACAAAAAACTGCACACCAAGTGTTTGATAAAATATCTGAAAGAGAATTTATAACTGCGATGCACTAACTTTACGTTATGATGCCCTAATGTTTGTGAATAGATTTTAGTTACGCTATGATGCCCTAATTTTTCATGAGTGAAGTAGTAAACTAGAACTTACAATATATGCCTTGCACCCATTTTTTAGATAACTCTATGATGCACTAGTTGTTTATGGGCACATTTACAATATATGTCTATTTTGTGTACAGTTACGATGCACTAATTATAAGTAAAATATTAAGTGACAACCATGACTATTCTGTGTATGGGTACAGTTACGATATACACCCTATAATGGCCAACTCAGAATGAAACTTAATATGGAATAATTTCTTACATATCCCGAATCGACCCATTTATAGGTTTTTGTTGCGGTTAGTGTGTCTTGAGGTTAACCCAAACAATAGAGATTCATCTTGGGATCGTTTTTAAAGAGAAGAATAGAGACACACAAGATGGCATTGCTTAACACATACTGAGCAATTCCATAGCAATTAAACCTTCATCATGGGAATTAGTAGAGCAACAAGGGCCATAAATATCAGCTAGCCTCAAATTACGTGCTTTTCTATGTGATAAGCTATTACATAATCTCGTGAAGAATGGTGAAAATATATTAAGTTATCAAAGAAAATATATTATTGGATAGACTCACTTCCTTGCACTGGTCAAGTAAACTAAAACTGAAACAATCACCTACTGATTTAGTGGAAAAAGTGACGACAAATAGGTCCTGACATCGTATTGCATATCAAATGTAAGTTTCTTTGTTGGCCCTTACCAACGGAAAATAACTAGTTTTGCAAGAAGATTGTCCTGGTTATGATCAGTACGAAGAGCTTCCACTCATTCTACATGGAACAACCTGATATCTTTGTAATTGGTGATTCTGTCTCAAGTCCTTGTACTTTAAGAGCATTTATTGCATTACTCATTTCATAAACATTAGATTAAAAGCCTTATGTCATAACTAAACAATGATTGTTTTGTGTTTTATATAGTTGCAGAACTTGAAACGTTAGTCATATCTCATGTGGGTCCATGATAAAAACATCCAATGGCGAAGGAAAAGCGGAGTCAAGCAAGATCATGGAGCTGTACGCTGGAACCACTAAAGGACCCAGGGGGGAGTAATAGGACAAGATAAGGCCAGGCTTTAAGGGGCCACATGTCCAAACACTTGTCTCATGTGCTTACATTTGCCATCGGGCACTAGTAGATAAACCAACTCTAAGTGTGGGGGTGCCTTTTTCTTATGCTATCCCATCAGGACAACGAGATGGAAAAATTTCAAGAATAGGCAAGGTCGACCTTCCATGGCTCAACTCTCACCTGAGCAACCTGAGAAGCAAATTTGTAGCTAAAAGGATTGAGTGTTTGGGTTCTGATGAGATTTCAACAGGATCCAAAGGAGAGATTTGCAAGAAGTGCAACGTAATTAATTTAAATTTCATAAATATTTCATTTGTACTTCCATGATTAACTTTGTTTTTTTATTCCACAAGTCTCGTTTTATTTGTTTTTAAAACTTGTAATTTACTAATTAGTTCTATCAACCGAATAAGATTATTTATTATTCCTTTTGTGTTTCAAATGTACCGATGTTATAATGATTTATGGCAGCTACCTAAACTCTATCTTTGTAAACGGGGGACACGACTTGATAGTGCATCTCCGCGCTATACAACTGTAAATTCATTGCAAGTTATCCTAAACTTTTTTTCCACAGCAAGCCGATACAGAGATACAACATGTGAAGTTTACTAATGAATCAGTTTACTACTTAGTATAACTCATTAAATAAAACATAGCATACGCACAAATGGCATAGTATTTTTTTCATAGTCGTTCTGCAATAGAACAACCTGACTTTGCAAAAATGAAGCTCATGCAGAGGTATGTAGCTCATGCTTTCGACCAAATTTATAAAGAAACTATAGTCAGTATATTTGCTGGTTAGGATACCACTCTTAATTGAAGTTTCATTCAAAAAAGGATACAAATGAAACTCCAAAGATGGGACAGATTTGTACATGCCAATATGAGATGCACAATAATAATTATATGTACACTCAAGCTATGTAATATCACTATGCTACTATGTTGTACCGAAACAAACTTTCATGGGTCAGATGATGAATTACTTTGCATGGTTACTCGCTAACTGGTACGATAAAACTATTAAACACGAAAATCTATCATTTTGAATGTTTTTCAAGTCATCCAAATGCATTTATGTGGTATAGTACTGATATAATGGCTAAAACATAATTTAATAAACATCAGACATGATACATGCCTTAGATAACATAAAGTACAACAAATAAAGATCATCAGTTTGCCTAGCCTCATAGATGTAATGTTAGATAGGCTATTTGTTTATGTTTATCAAGTCTACAAATATTGTTGAGGTCTCATTTGTTCTACAAGCATTTGTATAAAACTATTAGAATACAAATGCTACAAAAATGTGGATCTAGCTATAATTCTAAATAAATATGGTTAGTGTAGTTATGGTTTGTATCCATCAACAACAAAATGTCTAGTAGCAGCAGGAAGATCAAGACGTCGACCATCTAGTCCAGGTTTTGCAATAACTTGACAACCGAGACATTACCTGCACAACAACACACACATTGGTAAATCCTGAATATTAAGGGGTGTTTGGGTAAGTTTATTCAACAAGCTTACTGCATTACGATACAACAAATAAACACTTTTGAGTGTTTGGATAAAGCCAAACAGCTCATGCATATTAGCTTATTTAAGCTATTTGTATAAATAAATGCGTCAAAGTTTTAAATTTACCACCTCTAATTACTCTAGATAACTAAACAAAAAAATAAAAAATAATATTTGAGTTTTATATGAAAAATAATATCACTATTGTGCCACAAATTTGCTATTTTTTAGAACCTTTCCTAATCTGTCATCTTGGATGGGCACCAAAAAATGCTACATCTCGTGCACGCTAACTCAAACAGAAAGTATGTATTTAGTTCTCAAGGCTATGACATGAAATTGTGCATATGCATTGCAGCCTAGCCTACATATGCTCCAACATACAAACCTATTTGGCAAACACTCATTACTTAGTGAGATTCTTACCCTAAAAGATTGAAGTTCTGCCATTCGAACCACCTGTATATCTAAAATCCCTGCAACTAGCAGTTTGTGCTCAAGAGAGGATTTTGTCTGCAAATTCGTCAAACAAGATGAGTAAACTCAATTGCATTAAGATTGTACTTTAAGATAAAGATATGAGATGTTTTGTTTTACCGTCTCCTTGACATTAGAAAAAGTTTGATGAATAAAAGATATCCATGATTTATTATATATATAAGATATCCAAGTAATACAACAAAATTCAAAAAAGGTTAAAGACACATTTTACTAAACCAAACTACCAACATGAAATTCCTAGTAAAAGTATATGAAGAACACCATCAAGAACATGTTGCACTAAACATAACGAATACACTAAACATACAAACAAATGCCCTAAACAGACAAACAGATGCCCTAATGTGTCCAATGATGCACTAAACATAACGAATATACTAAACATACAAACAGATGCCCTAAACAAACAAACAGATGCCCTAGTGTGTCCAATGATGCATAAACATACAAATAGATGCCCTAAGCAAACAAACAGATGCCCTAATGTGTCCAACGATGCACTAAACATAACGGATACACTAAACATAAAAACAGATGCCCTAAACAAACAAACAGATGCCCTAACGTTTCCAATGATGAACTAAACATAATGGATACACTACACTTACAAAAAAATGCCCTAAACAAACAAACAGATGCCCTAATGTGTCCAATGATGCACTAAACATAACAGATACATTAAACATAGAAATAGATGTCCTAAACAAACAGATGCCCTAAACAAACAAACAGATGCCCTAATGTGTCCAATGATGCATAAACTTACAAACATATGCCTAAACAAACAAACAGATGCCCTAATGTGTCTAGCGATGCACTAAACATAAAGGATACACTAAACATAAACAAATAACAAGTCTATCACAGTCACCATAATTATATAGGAACACTCGAAACAAAACCTTTATTGAAATCTATATCAAGTCTATCACAGTCACCCATATGAAACCAAACACCAGCAACTACTTGAGGACAATCATTTATTTCTTTTTTTTGAACGGAAATTGTGGCTACATGACCCCTAGTCCAGAAGGCGTAGCGAGCCCACACAACCAGGTTGGGTCCAGCCCAGAAGGCCCAGAAGGCAATGGCACCCTTCCCTTTACGCACGCGGGAGGAAACCCCTATTGCCCTAGACAAGACTCGAACTTGAGACCTTGCCTAGGAGGGTAAAACCTCCATACCATTAGACCAGATGCCCGTTTGTATCAATCATTTATTTCTAGTCATTTGCATAAATAGCTGAACCAAACAGATGCCCTAATAGATGCCTAAATCTTTTAAAACTGATGCCCTAAACATTTTCCATACATATGCTTAAAATTAAGTAAATACATGCCCTAAATCATTTCAAACGGATGCCCTAATATTTACATACAGATACTCTAATTTTTAACAAACAAATGCCTTGAATATAATGTTTTGCATTGACCAACCATAATTATATAGGAACACTCAAAACAAAACTTTTAATGAAATCCATATCAAGTTTATCACAGTCACCCATATGAAACCAAACACCAGCAACTACTTGAGGATAATACATTTATTTCTATTCATTTTCATAAACAGCTAAACTAAACAGATGCCCTAAATCATTTTAACAGATGCCCTAAACATATTCCATACATACGCTTAAAATTAACTAAATATATGCCATGATTTATTTCAAACAGATGCCCTAATATTAACAAATAGATGCCCTAATTTTTAACAAACAGATGCCCTAATTTTTAACAAACAGATGCCCTGAATCTAATGATCTTCACAATGTTATCATGATATCCTGCACAAACATTCAGGGGTCTCTGTTTGAGTAGAGTATTTATGAAGGGAATCCGTAGAGTATTAAAAGGTATTTTTTTGTTACTCACCTAATGCAGCTATAGCTTGTACTTTCATCAAAGCTTTTTGCCTAAAAATTTTAACCCTTATAAGTCATTTAGCATCAAAAGTAGCATAAATACATGCATACAACATCTTCTAAAAACATAACCTTTTTTATGCAGCAACCTATTTTATGAAAAGCCGTACCTTTCAGTGTCCTGATAGAGTTTTTTTATGCTTCTTTTTACAGCATACATGCACCCATCAATTATTTTCAAGACTTTGAATACACAGCTGAAGTTTTCGGTACCACTTCAAGAAAAGTTAGTTCTGAAAACATTAAGTGCCATGTTTTAAATATTATCACCATACTATCTTTATATCAGGTCATTATACCTTTATTTCATGAAAATCTGCTCTATAGCGTGATAGACCATCACCACTATTTTTTACCAACAATGCAAACATTAAACATCTGTCCGCCCTGGAATCCGTTTGGCTACACATGACAAAAAAAAAGAAACTGAAGTCAAAATCACAACTTGTTGTCTACCGGATATGTGAATGTTTAGTGCAATAGTTTTTGCTTTAACAATGGCGTAAACAAAAAAAGTAAGCAAAATGACTATATGATGGCAGAGCTTACCTATTTTCTTTCGGTTCCTCCCATTATACTTCTGTACTACCTCACTTAATAGATTATCCTGAAATAGAAAATAAACTGAAAATTGAGTGTTCTGCTTCCAATTAAAATCCAAAAGAGAGATAGAAAATTTATAACATCATTTTCTCTATTATGAACATTCTGTTATCCATTAAAATCCAAAAGCGACAAAACTTAACGAGTTTTTACAGCAAGGTTATGCCACATGATCTTGGAAGTAACCATAAACATCAAACCAACATAACCAAAAGAAATAAAACTTGAAAGGTCTAAAACAACCAACGTTTTGCATAAGTCTACTGATTACATACTATCTACCTTGACAGCAAACACCTAACTTGAAGCTATCCCACCTCAATTAAGCCGTGAGTGAATTCCAAGCATCAACAGACACAAAACGAAAAGGTTGTGATATAAAGATCATGTATTAGATCACAACATTAATAGGTTATATGAAACATGCCTTATACTGGTGGTTTGGCTACACATGACAAAAAAAAAGAAACTGAAGTCAAAATCACAACTTGTTGTCTACCGGATATGTGAATGTTTAGTGCAATAGTTTTTGCTTTAACAATGGCATAAACAAAAAAAGTAAGCAAAATGACTATATGATGGCAGAGCTTACCTATTTTCTTTCGGTTCCTCCCATTATACTTCTGTACTACCTCACTTAATAGATTATCCTGAAATAGAAAATAAACTGAAAATTGAGTGTTCTGCTTCCAATTAAAATCCAAAAGAGAGATAGAAAATTTATAACATCATTTTCTCTATTATGAACATTCTGTTATCCATTAAAATCCAAAAGCGACAAAACTTAACGAGTTTTTACAGCAAGGTTATGCCACATGATCTTGGAAGTAACCATAAACATCAAACCAACATAACCAAAAGAAATAAAACTTGAAAGGTCTAAAACAAGCCATCGTTTTGCATAAGGTCTAGCTTGATTACATACTACTCTTGACAGCAAACACCTATCTTGAAGCTAATCCCACTCTCAATTAAGCCGTTGATTCCAAGCTCAACCTGACACAAAACGAAAAGGTTGTGATATAAAGATGGCATGTATTAGATCACAACATTAATAGGTTATATGAAACATGCCTTATACTGGTGGGTGTCTGCATCATTCAGTATTTGATCCATCCTCAGACTCCATTACAACCTTCTGTGCAATTGGAGACTGCATATAAACCAACAAGAAGAAAAAGAATACTCATTGATGCCCTAATAAATCTAATGATGCACTAATAAAACTCATTGATGCCCTGATAATATTCATTGATGCCCTAGTGATACTCAATTCCCATAAGGATTAATCATTTAGAGTACCATAGATAACAACAAAAGCAGAACTTAAAATAAATAGTTTCACAAAACTTATTTTATGTACATATTAATCTCATGGTATTTCTCCGTTTTGTAGTCTTTCTTTAATGTATAAGTTTGCCCGATAATGAGCAGATGCCGCACCAGCTTCCTGGATGAAGCTTATCAGAGACCTCAGATCATAATATTTTGATCATAACCAACAGTTACCTTACATTCTTCCATGTCAACTAACTAAGCAGAACATAATAGATCAATAGTAGCATCAAAATTTGCATGTTTAATTATAAAGAATTTGTATCCTGTGAATATAAAAAATAATCACTTTTTGCGTTTAAAGTATGAACTAACGCAAAAATTATAACCATAGCGAATGAACATTTGTGTACCTCAGGTGGGGATGTTAACTCAGTAACTTTGTATCCTAGAGAAGCTATAGCTAAAACCAGAAAGCCTTCTGGTCGGTCAACAGCTGTGTATCCAAATCGAGCAGCTTCTGCAGCTGCATCAGACAACTGCCCTACCAAACTGTAGAAAAGCAAGAGTTTAGTCGTGCACAATACGCGATAAAAACTTTTAACATAATTGAGAGCAAATGAGATACTTGCCATAGATCCCGATACACGTAGTGCGCATATAGCCGGAAAGAATCCTTTGCGCAGGTGCCTCACTAGGTTTGAAGTTCTTATACTTATTATAGGTGAAAGGACTAGCGCGATGCACTAATTAAACATACAGATGCCCTAATAACTAAACATACAGATGCCCTAACAGATGCACAAATTAAACATATAGATGCCCTAATAATATTAATGATGCCCTAATAATACTCATTGATGCCCTAATAATACTTAATCCTCATAAACATAACATATACACAAGTATTTCTAACGATGCACTATTAGTACAAATGGATGCCCTATTATGATCAATGATGCACTAAAAATTTAAACGGATACACTAAACATAACATACATTGATGCCCTAATTTGGTCATCGATGCACTAAACATACAAATAGATGCCCTATTATGACCAATGATGCACTAAACATTCAAACGGATACACTAAACATAACATAATCACTGATGCCCTAATTTGTTCATCGATGCACTAAACATACAAACAAATGCCTTATTATGACCAAAGATGCCCTATTATGACCAAAGATGCCCTATTATGACCAATGATGTACTAAACATTCAAACGGATACACTAAACATAACATATTCACTGATGCCCTAATTTGTTCATCGATGCACTAAACATACAAAAAGATGCCTAAGTATTTACAACGATGCACAAAATATACAAATGGATGCCCTACTATGACCAATGATGCCCTAATTTGTTCATTGATACATTAATCATACAACTCGATGCCCAAGTATTTCCAACGATGCACTATTAGTACAAATTGATGCCCATTATGACCAATGATGCACTAAATATTTAAACGGATACACTAAACATAACATACATTGATGCCCTAATTTGGTCATCGATGCACTAAACATATAAACATATGCCCTATTATGACAATGATGCACTAAACAATCAAACGGATACACTAAACATAACATATACACTCATGCCCTAATATATTCATCGATGCACTAAACATACAAATAGATGCCTAACATATACACAATTAACCAAAAATTAATGGATAATAAAGGCATAACCTCGCTACAGTTATGTAACACTAATAACTCACAAAAGCTAATTTATCTACCTACCAATTCATAAGCCTCTATTCAATTCACAAAAAAGAAAACAAAATTAACCGCTATCAAATAGCAAACTCATGAGAATATCATCAGGATATCAAAACCGTTACAACGGTTTTGATTAAACAATAAACAGTTGCATATCAATAATAACGGCACAAAACATAGTTTATCTACTAATTCATGAGGCTCTATTGAATACAGCAACATATAAGCGAAAATTAACCATAAATTAACTAGAAAAAAGTAATAAAACTAACCAGAGTATCGAATCTAAAAAACAAGAATGGCAAAGGAGCGAGGCTTCAATATGACACTAGATCAGCATGTCAACCGTTGAAATAAAATCTTACCTTTAGAGCAAGGAGTAGAGTGATCATCTCAAACTATGTTCTCCTCGATCAACATAGTCTCCAAGTAATAAATAATCAATATACCTTAAAGGAACAAAAAAAGTTCATTAGATACAATTTCTTTACTGTTAATCTTAAAAAAAAGGGCGACTTTCAACCCATTTGACCCAATTTGGTTTTAGGATTTATAACCACCTGTTCTCTCATTTGACCCGTATGATAACAAACAGATGTCCTAATAATTCTAATGATACTAGTAATAACCATTGATGCCCTAATAATACTCATTGATGCCCTAATACTCTAATACTTAATGGAACGGTTTGTATTTGGTCTCAAACCTTAACTAATGTTAGGTAAAAGATTATCTATAGTCATACAAACATATGCCCTTATACAAACAGATGCCCTTAAATAGTATAAACAGATGCCCTTAAATCAAACAAACAAATTCCCTTAAATAATGGAAGGAAGCAAAGAATTTTGTAACATTTAGTTTCTTTGAAGAGAATAATGAAAATGTTGAGGTGAAGGAGTGTGGAGTAAGACTAATTTGTGATGAAGACATAGAACAAGAAGCGCATTTAAATATGCTACAAGGCCTCCCAACTCCAACACAACATGGTGGGATGCTAGGCATAAATTATACTTTCTGGTCGTGGTAGTCCATGTTACCGTTGTTTATAAATGAGCTTTTCATGTAACACACACCAAGTGTTTGATGAAATGTATATGTGTACAAACCATACACTATTATATTGGCAACCTGTTTGGTAGCTATTACTCATCAACTTGTTTGTTTCATTTACGTAGCTACGTAGTACGTATCTTTTATCTCCTCGTTGCTTTGGGAACAACATTTTTAACTTCCCGCTTATTAAGGATAAATAGCTAGGTGATATGACACATAACACGTCTATGTAAAATGATAGTATAGGAAATAGGTGATAGATGTGTTACATCATCATATATAAGAGCAAAAGGTGTAGTGTCCGATGTGGCATGCATTGGCGACGCCAAAAGCTCGTCGCCACAACGTGTGGTCTCTCCGAAAGCCTCTTGTCGGCTAGACGACGAGGTAAGAGACAAAGATCTGGTTTCTTTGAGTCAATGGTATGGCAAAGCCATGCCATGACACCTAAGCCATACATATGAAACTCAATGGCACAATTTGAGTCGACTAAGTCATCTTATTCTTTTATTCATTATACCCGTTATTCTTTGACACGTTAACATGTACTTGTTTCGAACCTTGTAAGGAAATGCAACCTTTAAATACTTAAAACACCAATATATATATATATATATATATAGGATAAAGATCAAATAAAAAGACAAATATTCGTGAGAAGGATAAAAAGATTTATTTTTTTTAAAAATTTCTCAAAAAATTCTGAAAAAATTCCACAAGATCGTGTATGTTGGTGCATGAAAAAGTTGTAAAGGAAGTTTTTCTAAAATTGGATAGTTTTGCCGAAAAAAATTTATTAAAAAAAAGGTTTGTGCATTAAATCGGTTTTTTTGTGCATCAAAAATTTGTTTTTGTACCCAACTTCTTTTGACTTTTTGCATCAAAATTTTATTGCGCATCAAACTATAACAAGTCGAAAAATTTGTGCATCAAAATTTTTTTGTGCATCAAAATTTCTTTTTTTGCGCATTAAAAAAACGTATAAAAACTCAAAATTAGAAAAACTTCTTTTACAAAAGTTTTATGCACCAACATACCTGATTTAATGGAATTTTTTTAGAATTTTTCGAGAACTTTTAAAAAAAATTTTAACACAACGTGATATTTTTTTAAACTTTAAGACCCTTTGAGAGTATTTGTTGTTCTGTTGGCACCTTATGAGTTTCACTGTCATAAATCATGATATTAATTTTATACTACTGTGACTATCAAAGAGCAGACAACCAAACAGTTATAAGATCAGCTAAACCCGTGAGCTCTACAACCCCATCTGATCTTACGCTGGATCCTCCTCAAACTCCATGTGATATCTTCATGACCAATACAATGTGATATCTTGTTTATTATTTATAATTGATTAGCAAAAGTAGTTTACATGATACACAATACGTAATGTCCACAATAACAAATATTTGATTTGTGACAAACAAATAAATCCAAATGAAAGCACTATATTGCAAGCTTATACTGTCTTTTTTGGTATACATGGGTTTCTGACTAGACATTGCGACTGTGCTAAAGTTGATAAACGAGCAAGCCACTTTTAGCATTTAGTCCACCTATTTATTGTAATGTACGTGAAAAATTGTGTAGATTAGTCTATTGCAGTATGTAACTAATTTGGATAAGGGTCAAAGTTTTACCTTAGCCATCGCACCACACTTTATTTCAGATAGCTTCATGACCTGGACGGGCTAATTTCATGTGTTAAGTTAAAAGATACGGTGACATGAATAATTTTGTGAAATAGTTTAAATCCAATAGAAAATACCGGAGGATTATAAAAGTTGATGAAATAATGCACCAATTGTGCAATCCAATGATAGAGAACCTTGCCGTTAAATGTTATGAGTAATAAGACATAATAAGTTTGGCATAATTATATTTATACATTCATAGTCATACAAAAATAACAATAATCAATAAGGGCATTCTTAAATGATTACATTAGTTTGACATAATTTATAAATATACCATTGTCTAACATGTTCCACCATCGGAAAAGGTATGTATGCCTCTTAAATCGATGTATCAATCATTTGTCACCCTTGTTTAGTGTTTATACTATATGGACTTTTTTTCTTTTTGCTAACCGTTTTGTGTGTCACATCCTTTCAAAAATTATAGCGCATAACTACCATCATTTTTTTCATTGTGTATATATAACAATAACATTGTTTAATATTGAAAGTATCTTAAAAGTAATTGCCTTAAGTCTTTTGCATGCGCATAAGTAATTTCACATAGATTTACTTTGATTGCTCGAGCATAATAGGGTAAGAGCATGTTCATTTGGTATGATGAACCCATTTTCCATTTAACTCATTTACTTGTTTTCATTGACAATCTTATTAACGTATAACTTAGATAAAACAAATCTCATTTTGCATCCACTGATGCTCACATGAATATCATAAACACTTAAAAGTCTCAAACACATTACATAAGAATCATCAATGTAGTATAAAGCTTAAGTGACCTCAAATGCATATTCTTTACTATTCAATAGATTAACCAATTTTGTCTCAAAACATATGCATCATTCATCTCATGTTCTGAGCAGAATTTGATTCAGTTCCTTTCATGTGTTTCTGCCATAAACATTTGAAAGACTAAAATGTTGAAATGTGATTGAGAATCCCTGCAATATTACATAAAGAACACACCAACAGTACTCGGGATTTCGACACGCATAACACACATTACGGCCAATGAAATTCAATATAAAAATTAAAATAAGAACCACTGAAAGACCGCCATTTGGAGAAAGTTAATACCTAGTTTTCGAAGGCCGCATATATTGAATATCAACTTCAGCAAGTTCGTCTTCTACTTTAATTAACCGCATAGATCTAAAAAATCTTGAAAATCTAGGATTCATGGTGGCGCCAAAAGTGTGAAGATTGAACGGCCTGGACTTGCAGGGAGGGACAACCGAAGGAACGACTTGTTCAGGTTCATCGACGTGTCTCTCTTCCTAGATATTAAGTTGTTGCATGTTTGCACTTATTGAGGATGCTGAAGCATCACCTTTCTTTAACAACTGAATAAAGAAAATATAATTAGAAAAAAATCCATTAAGCATGCATTGAAAGTACATTGTATGCTTTTGGCGACATACGTCCTGCTTGACCCATTTGCTTATCTTCTTTCTTAGAAACAATTTTCAATACACCTTTTCCTAGATTCTGAATTGCACGACACTCCTACCTCCTATTGTGATCTCATATATGAATCTTATAGCTCAAATCTCATTCGTTTTGCCAAACTCATATAAACCAAACACACTCATTCATTCCTAAACCCATGCCCGGTAACGAACAGCCTTAGATGTAAACTATCAGATCTTGACATATGTTATCATGCAAAGAATAAAAACTGAAAGGATGCGAACATCTAATCGTAGTTGATCATAGGTGTTTGGCAAGACTTCACTAACTATGAGTTGATCTTCTACAATTGAAATTGTAAAGTGAGCTTTTGAATAAGATATTTTTAAACATACCTTCCCAAGACCATGAACTTGATCTCCATTTGAATTTGGGCGTGGAATCACAACATTTGTTAGATCGCCTTCGAATATAACTACAAGAATCACAACCCCGTTTGGCTACACTAACAGTATATAAATGATAATTGAAGAAGGAACCCGTATGAGAAAACAAAATACAATAAGTATTTGATAAAGGGATTACCAAACTTTCCTCCTCCTTCCCTCATGTCCTCTAGTATGTCTTCATATTCTCCATCATCCAAGAGGTCCTCAGCACTGACCACCTTCACATGAAAAAGATCATCGTCATTCAAATAGCTATACATACACATTTATTCAAAGAACACTCATCGGTTATGTACCTCAGTTAAGCACAGAACTTTAGTTGGAACCTCAGCAGGCCCCCTACCCCTGCTCCAGGAAGATTAAAACCATCAATTTGCAAGGCCATTTTCTACAAAGAAAAATAGCCAATGTGAATGAGTAGGAGACTATAAATGTAATATTTTGACAGAATATAATAACAGATAATACATGCATAGCTATATGCTGCTGAGCCTGGGCTAACATGGTATCTTGTTCTGATTTCATCTGCCCGTTGCTGTACAAATGAAAGCAGCATATATTAAGGCATAATGTCACTAAAGAATTAAAATCAAACTGTACTCGAGGAGACTTTGTGTACCAAAAACAGCTACACGTTGTTTTCATAGGCATATAACAATCTTTAATACTTTATTTTATCAGACTTCAAACATGGAAGTTCTCCTATAAATGAGATCCAAGGTGCAATTCAAAATAGTTCTCCTATAAAATTATTTTCAAGAATATTAAATAAAAACATCGTCTTCTGCTTTATGTGTGCCAACTTTAGGTTGTATCGTGATATATAAACTCGAGATACAGAAGTTAAGAAACAATTGAACATTGAAATGTTGCTAATTTAGGGTTTCCAGTGTACTTCAGTCCCTAAAGCATCAAAAAGCTTAACATCTACTCCTCATCCATACGATAGATTAAAAAAACATCTGTTGCATTCATAAATTTAATCAGTAAATGCATAATATGAGCAAAGAAAACTGGAATAGTTTGAAATAAAAGCAAATATGTGAGATCGTAGGCAGGATTATTTGCATATTTGGGAGCTATGCCAGAAAATACGTGAGATCGTTAAAACCGTTTTGATCCGTTACACACCCCGTCTATCAAAAACAGTCTTGTAGCCACTGACTATATGTAAAGTTTTATTCTTTATAATACGCCTATCGATGCCAAGCAACTGTAGGGTGCATATTAATATTAGAGGCATGATTATATATCCGAAAGAAGGATTGTATATATTATTACCTTTTTACTATAGTATCGAATTCCACATGAAACCATGGGATAGACATGATGACAAAATGAGCGGCGTTAGAAATATAATTGCTGACTTTCCCACCATTAAAGAAAACTTCAAGCTTCAACCTCCTCATTGTAAGTCCAAGTAAAACTTTTCTTGTTCTTTTGACTCTTCTAATTTAGTATGTGGAAGAGTTAAAATGACAGTTGTGAGCTTGTGATTAGGAATCATTATAAACTATAAGGTGAGAACAGTCAAGTATATTTACCCTTAGTCGCTTCTTCAACTGCAAACGCAATGTAAGTTCTTCCATATGCTTTTCTAATTTGTCTTTTGCCTGCTTGAGAACCCCACTCGCCCTTGCATCCGGAACATTTACAAATAGTTGGTCACTAATTCTATGCAAAATTTAAAAACCAGAATTCATAAGGCTATTGTAACGCAATAAATAACAATTTAAGTGCCCGTAGCTCTCTCCTGTCCACTCACGCCTCCAACCACATTAAGTATATAAAGCACCCTTCTGAAGACTCTTGTTCAATGCTACGTAAAAATTTTATTTAGTTATATGTCTTATAACTTAGAAGAGTGTTCTTTTATATAGTTAGATGGCTTATAGTCGAGAAGAGTGTGAATCTCATCCGGTTGATCATCCTACATTTACTAATATTTTGAGAAACACACAAGTGCAATAACGGAAATTTCTAAATATAGACCAACAAACAGAGCCGGAATGACTAAATAGTACATGAACTTGTATTAGATTAACGGTGTTGCTTATTCGTCTATATACACCGAAACTGTTAAAATGACTGAATAATGGCAACAGTAAATTAGTAATAGTAGTCTTAAATCTCGATAATATCAACAGCGATAACTGTAAGATAACTACAATAAAAAAAGCTGTATTAGAACATTTTACATTCCAACTTCTCCTTACTCCTAGAAAATAGACGTATAATCTGCATTCATGTATAGAACAGGGTTAGGTTGCTATTATTAAGTTCTATGTCAGCATACGCGAGTATAGATTTCCTGATGCTTCATGGTGTACTCTCTGGCTATGAAAGTAATGTACTGAACCTATATTGTTTTAAAATTCACTAATAGACGGGCTTCAAATTTGAAACGCAAATTAAAATTACGAAACACATGAATGGCAACACCTAATTTTGGATCAAAAATTAACAAAAAATATGCTAAATTGACATACCTTTATACGAATTGAGATGAAAGAACCGTGATTCATTTAGGTTTTCTTTAATCCTTCACATGGGTTTTGTGATGTGTTCATCTGATTATTCGATTGAAAGAAGAGACACGATCTCATATCCCTGTTTTATCAGCTCTTTATTTTAATGTAATACAAACTATTTCGTGCATTATTGTCATACCTGAGTGGATGAAGCCAATGCAATACCGATAATTTGTTGCTTGCTTATTTTGAAATCCTTTTAAGCTTCTTTTCTTTTTAGTTCACTTTGTTTCAGGAGACCCACAAGCTCTTCCAACTTTTCTTCCATTTCTTTTATTTTGATTTTTCCCCCATGATTGGCACCTATTTTGATAGATAGTACTACGTGTTAGAGTCATAGAATGACCATTTCTATACCTAGCATATGCAAGAGAGTTGAGAGAGTTTGTCATATATTGGAGAAGGTTTTTTGCATCAGCCATCGAACGAAACTAATTCTGACGTCCATGTGTACAAAAAGTGAGTTCTCTTTCTTCGGCTCTTCACATGTTGCTTGACTCGCGTATTTTACTGACCATTTTGTGCTAGCTCTTCACGCTCTAAGCCTGCATCACTAAATACATGTTAATCAGTAAATTACAATAAATGATTACCATTCACTCATGTCTCATCTTTGTTTTTCCATCTACTTACGAAAAACTTGCAATAAATTGGGGGCATCAATCATCTTAGCTTTTCAAAAATTGCATTATTCTAAAAGATTCTGTGTAGTTGATTTGGAGACAAATGGTTAACTGGTCCAGGTTCTATAGATAAGCCCAAAATATATAATTTACTACATGTTTAATCTTCTACTTACAACCAAACAATCTCCAACTCAATAATGTGGCTCTTGCTTCATTTGCAATTTGCTTGATGACTTGAATGTCATTATAGGCCATTAACAAATATTAACAACAATATTAACAACCATATTAAATCTTTGCAAATATCTCATAAAAGAGAAAAAAGGTCTTAAGAGTCCCTAATTGATTATATTTTCCTAACAGCCCATGAAACAGGGCCTCCAAACAGCCTCTTGAACATTTTTATGCCCAATACTCATCTTGTATTTCTTTATGCGGACACCAAGCAAGTGTCATCCTAATCTATCCAAAAATTGGGTTATTAGTTTATTCTATAAATTCCTTTCAAGCATTTTATCGAACACGTGATGTACATTATCTATAGTTACTATATTAAAAAACACCTACCATGTAAAAATAATCATATCATATATTGTGGATAATCATAAAAATAATCAAGCAAACATCCTAAAATTTATAATAGCAACCGATCATCATATAGTTACGTAAGTCATGGTTGATATCAACACAGAAGATGAGTATTATAAATGGTGATGATTAAAAATAAAATTCCAAATAACTGAAACCGACAACTAGGCCCAACTAGCTTAACTAAATTCTCGTAAACTACGATTTACTTATACAAGGCTCGGGAATATTTAATGACCATCACTTTAAATACACGCCTAACACTTGCCCTCGATCAACATAAAAACAATCACGTCAAAAGTATATAACAAAAGATAGCTGGTTCATAATTCAAACATAATGGTGACTCACCCGGCTCCCCTGTGAAGGAACAACTTGGTGAATGATCCATTATGAATCAAGAACTCCCATTTTATCATGTGCAGACTGTGGGAAGAAACTTTACCGATTATTATTATAATATAATATGGTATCATATTGTAACTAAAACATGCATATATAAGATGCAAAGAAGGAAAAAAATGACTGACGTGTAAACCTGAAAATTCACCAGTGTTGTATTCATATTCTTAAAAAATAGGTTTATGACAGCCCTGCACAAATGAAAAAAATAAAAATAGTGAGTTATGCACCTTGTGATCTTTGACCAGAAACAAATAAAAGATAAATGAACCGTAACTTACTCTTCAAAGAGAGGTGAAAGGAAGCCCCGAAAATCCAATCCAAACCAGCCAAGCCCCATAGCACAGTACTGAGAGAGTACATACATCGATTAATATTAGGTTCAGGAAAAAAATATATATTGGCTTAAACCTATAAAAAGGTTGGGTTTTCTTTAAATCATACCCCTTGTATATCTCCACTCATGAGGATTAATTCCAAGTCAGATACAGGACAAGACCAAACTTGATGAAACCAAATTTCAAGAATTTGGAGTCGTGTATTACTTCAAATAAGTGTGACATGAATGATCCATAAGACAGATCATCAAAGAAAATACAAAAAAGCAAGCCATTCAACACAAAAGAGAACAAAGAACAAAGAAAGTCCACACACACAATCATACACACACACAAGCATGTAAAAGATACAAATATCGGTATAAAGTGCGAGGTATTATGTTTAAACCAAAGTTAATACACAAACATCTTTTGATTTAACAGATCGACTACGCGTATCTACATAGTATTAGATTAAGGTTTGAGTTACAAAAGTTCTTATTGCATTAAAAAGTTAATGATCAGAAGTATATCTTATCAATTTTATTGAAAGACAGTATAATCTTAAAATTCATTAGAGAGTATATCTTTACAAATATTTAGGAAGTATATTTATTCAAATTAATTATGAATCTTAAAAAGTAATTGGATTCGTTTTATATGTATATATTTTTCTTAGTTTTTTTATAATAAAACTACAAATTGGACGCTTGCTAATTTAGGTATAGGGTGTTGAATATTAAGCATATGTCACAGGTCACAAGTCACAAGTTCAAACCTTTCTGTGGATTAGTTTTTGGTCTAATTTCGAATTTTAATGAATTATGGGTGCTATGTCATCATTGAGGTGGGCGCATCAGTCAATTAAATCATATTTATACACTCATAGTTAGCACTCAATATATCGTATACATATAGATATATAATATAATAATAAATAGTAATATATATAATATACATATTAATATATATAATAGATATAATACACATTAGGACCGTTTCTTCTTTGGGCAGACTACTATTTTTTGTACAGAACCACAGAACCCACTTCGACCAATAGCCAAAAAACAATTCTTAGTATTTAATAAATGTTTTTTCTTAATTCAAAAGGGTAATAGTCAAAACACATTATTAAGATATTTTTCTTTTTTGCATTTTTCTAAATTCTAAAAAACCGTTGTTAAACACCCTTCTAATATTTGAAATTTTTGTTTTGATTTAAATTATTTCAGTATTACGTTTCAAGATTAAAACCTCCAGGTGCAATATGTTTCTTTCTTAAATATCGAAAATTTTATATGTTTTTTTAGCGCTACATTTTTCTGCTTGAAATGAGTAATTGCATATAGTTATGTATTCTAAAAGGACATAATGCACTATGTTTCATAGTGTACATTCTCAATCTTCAAAATTGTATAACAAAAACATAAACATATACAAATAACCTTTAAATTATTATACACAAATCACAACAATAAAATATCAATACAAATTTTGATACATTAAATAAATACAATTTTAAAAAACCAAAGTATTATCAAATTCACTAGAACATATATCCACATCTTCCAAAAACATGTGTGCACGCCCTCCAAAACATATGTGCACGCTGCACATTTTCGTCAAATTTATTAAAACATACATGCACGGTGCACTTGTACAAGTATAAATACATAGTATAAATATGCAAAAACATATGTGCACGATGTGCTTTCTCGTCAAATTCATTAGAACATATATGCACGACTTTCGATAAGATATATGCACGATTTCTAAAAACATAAGTGCATTCGTTGATAATCTTTATCACATGTTGTCTTCCTTGTGATTGAGCCATCCACACTAAACCAAATATATACAAAAAGAACTAGTTAGTAGCAAAGAGAAACATTAACTAAACTAAGAAATGTATATTGTTACCAGCAAAGAGAAAATGCATCATTTAGTTTACAACAAAACAATCCACACTTGAAATGTGTGATGCACCTAATAGGCTTTTACATTTCTTATGACTAAATGCATACACATTTTTTTGGAAAGGAAATAATTATATAAAAACACAAAAAACAAATACACAAGAAAGGCACCCCTCTCTTTAAATAAGCCACTTAAAAAGAAAGGACCCAAGAAACAAAAAACCAACTAAAACTACAGAAGCCATATACCAAACCAATACATATACAGACCCACAATCTAAACAAAGAAAACTAACCAAAATCCCCATTCATTTACTGCACCAAATGAGAAAGCCAAAGTACAGCAACTAGGATTTAAAAAATCAACTAGCCAAATGTACCTAGCCACCAAATAGGACAGCAAACAAAAGGACAAGGCAAACCACAATTATTCCAAGTACTAACAGCCACATATGCTCACACAGAAGATGATACATTCACAGCACAATTAATCAAAGTACCAACAGCCACATATGCATACATATAATTTAAAACATATATGCACTCAAGTTTCAGAGAGAGGAACACGAACATGAACATAATTTAAAACATATACAAAATAGAGTATGCAAGTAATTATTAACATTTCTTACTCAGATTATGTTACAATATAAAACTCAATATCCTAACCTCAACCTGATAATTCGCTCGATCTTAAATGTAATTTATATAAAGTTGACAAACCTGTTTGATCTCACAAACAATAAAGTAGAGATGGCGAAAAACCCACCCCAGTGCATCGAATTAGATCATCTTTAATCACACATCGTCATTCTTATGATCGGAGCCACCCACCTGAAACAATATATAAATAATAAGAAAAACTAGTTAAATCAAATTATGCCATGTTAAATTAATTGTAAAAGTAGTTGATACAATAAAAAGCATAAACAAAAACCTTAGTAAACAAAAACATATATGTGCGAGCTATAACTCATGACCGAATGTAACCAAAGTACGCTTAATCATACATAAAACCTTATAAATCACATCATATCAATGAAACTAATTTTTATATTAAACTAACATAATGCTTGTAAGCTTAATTAACACTTTTTTTTTACAAAAACTATATACAAATGTTGGACAAAAAACTATCTCGAGAGTGAGCCGGACCTGCAAAACATTTACCTCATATTACTTGTTGCCTAACCCAAAAAGAGTCGCGCTAAACAAAGCCATAGACATTAGTTTCTTACATTCGTTTCATATTAGTGGTGCATACCCTGCATCTGAACTAAAATACTCAATCGTAAAACACTAACGAACTTCACAAGCAGTATTATAAGGGATACAAGTCTATGCTCCTATAAA
This sequence comes from Tanacetum coccineum, assembly GCA_026074375.1. NCBI lineage: Eukaryota > Viridiplantae > Streptophyta > Magnoliopsida > Asterales > Asteraceae > Tanacetum > Tanacetum coccineum. The sequence goes on from BQNB010030546.1 coordinate 43,208, forward strand.
TATAGCCTACCTCCTTTTTAGAGGCTTATCAGTCATAAATGCACACAAGTTCCAAGTTCAAATGCAAAGAGTAAATTAGATGCACACAAATTTGTACTGCTGCGATTTGTATGACGGTCACATCCATGTTCATGATTTTTATTTAGATCATAACACTACAAGTTACAAAGACTACACAAGTCTGTTGTCTTGAAACCTAATATACCCATAATAAGTGATTACGAAGTAGGAGCACGTCTTGTTGATTTTGTTAGTCATGATAAAGTAGGCATCCTTAACATCTAAAACTATTAATATACATGTAAAAGATTCATTAATATTATGAGCAATGGTTGCAACTTACAAGTATAAATGTAAATGGTAAAACTAGGTATCAAAGTGTCATCATCTAATAAAGTTTTGTATTTTTGGAATATGTAATACTCTATAAGACAACGAGGCATATTGAGTGACTTATAAACAAAAATCTTATTGTTTTCCCTTGTTGATCACATAAGAAAGGGGGAAAAAAGTTAAAATGCAGCCATACTCACGAGTCAATGTAGCAAAAAATTAAATGAGGTTTCTTGTCATCAAATATTGGTTGAATTCATTTTTGTTACATATGTATATCTGACTTACAAAGTTGGAGGCCCCATAGGTTAAAGGGGCATGTGCCAGTGCACAGGCTGGACATCCCCACCGCCTTCTCCATCCTTCTCCAACCACAGCCAGCGCTGTCCTCCTCCTCCAGCCACAACCTCCTTGGTTCTTTTCATCACACAACCTCCTAGTTATCTTTCATCGCACCATTTTCGGATCTAAGTTTGATTGTGGGATTAGGTTTAGATCATTTGTATATGATGTTAAATTGATAAAAGGAGAAAAAGTAAATCTTTCATGGCGGCGGTTGATTAGTTTTTAGGTTAAAGATGAGAAAAAGTGGTAGTAGATCTAGAATAAAGTAGGAGAAAAAAAACAAGCGGCGGTTATATGAAAATATAATTATTTGAACTTCCAGCTATTTTTATGGAAAATCAAAATACCTGATTTGCCCTTTTTTATTTTCTTTTTCTAAAATAAGTAGTATATATTTACAAAAATGCCATCTTGCATTGATATGATGTACATCATGCATTATAAAGAGTAAAAAAGGTGGTTCTGTACAAAAAAATGGTTCTGCAAAGAAAATGCCACTATATATATATATATATATATATATATATATGTATATGTATATGTAAAATAAATAGTTATACATGATATATATGAATATATATAAAATATATATATATAATATATATATATATTATAAGTAAACATATATGTAAATGTATATATAGTATATGTATATTAAAGATATATAATATATATATAGTATATTAAAATAAAGATATATAATAAATATAAATAAATATATATATATATATCATAATATATATATATATAATATTTAATCACGATATTGTTTCCCTTTCACTTGGAGTTTATTTTATCTTACCTTTTATTTCTGAAGTGTGGGGTACCCACTGATATTTTTGAACATTGAGGTCAATGTTCAGTTCTAAGTGTGGGGGGATTTCTATCAAAATGATCATACATGTGCTTGTCTGTGCCCTATGCAACCTCGTTTTAACCAATATATTATTTTATTTTAGTACAAGATAAAAGTATATATATAAATATTTTGTCTGTGCCCTATGCAACCTCGTTTTAACCAATATATTATTTTATTTTATTATTAAATATATATTAATGTGTAAAAATAAGTAGGCCTGTAGGCTAGAACAAGAGATATTCAGACTTGATCGAGTATTGCACTTTAGCTTTCCCCTTAACTTTCGAGACAAAGGGTTTGAAAGATTTAAATTTTTTGCAAAGAACGAAAAATGATAGAGTTGAATATAAGTTAGATGCTAAGCGTGGAGTAGTTGGATCTCTTTAGAGCTCATAGAGGTTACTTGTGGCTTTTTGCTCCTATCAGCTAAATAAACGAAATAAAATAATTTTCAATAAATAAAGGTGCACGGTTTTTACGATTCTTAGTTTTTAATGCCTTCTTAGAGGATTCCTTCTGATGAAAGTAAGGCACACATTGAGGTTTTGTCAGTGTTTTGGGGAAATAGGCTATCATTTCCTGACGACTCGTTCTCGTTGACTCGGAAGTTAAAAGACCACAAGACTTAAAATTTGGCCATAATTGAATGTAATAAACCGTAGCCGAAATAAGACTATTGTTTCCTGACGGTTCATTCCCGTTGACTTAGTTGTTTAAAGGGTGGAAGTAATAATAATAATAATCCAAGACCGATAAAAGTTTACTGTTTCCTGACGGTTCGCTCCCGTTGACTCGGAATTAAAAAAGGTCGAGGAAATTCCCGAGGTCGAAATAAGACTACTGTTTTTTGACGGTTCGCTCCTGTTGACTCGGTTGTTTAAAGGACTGAGGACTAATATTGCTGCGATAATATTAATAATAAAGCCAAATTTCGACTCCGGGGATATCTAAATAAAGCCTCCATCTCTGAACTCGTAGTTGAGTTGTTTCGGATGAAATAAAAAGGATATTCCCTAAATCATGTGAAATTAAAACCTTAATGTGGACTTTATTCTTAGCAAATTGGTTCTTTAGGAAAGGATTTCAAAATAATTATGGTTTAAACCGGTCTCCTTTATAATAATAAGACCATAATCTATTAAAATAAGTGATCTCATTTCAGTTTATGTTTTCCAAATAAAATCCTTAAAGGAATTAGGAATAAGGGAGCGAGAAGTAGCTGCGCTTACACAATTAACATTTATGAGTAGTGTTAGCATCTAATTTTATATTTAGCTGTGATTTCGTTTTAAGCTTGGTTTGGGGATTGTGAAAATCGAGGATGACGAACTCCCGTTCTTAAAGCCTTTTATATAATTTGAATAAATTTTAACTTAGTTTTTTATCTATTAATGAATAAATGGTTAAAACGAGGCGTTTTCGAAACAAATGACTTTTCTTATACCCCTTGATGAACACCTTTCTGTTCTTGTTTGATGTGAGGAATTATTAGTTAAGGGGGGTTAAAAGATTTTCTTTCACAACGTGTTTAATAAACATTGCGTGTGGGACCAGTAATGGCTTAGTATGGGGGAATTTTGATGTGTGCTTAAACACACATCATTTTTATACCGAAAAACACTCTAAAACAGACTGATAACCATAAAATATGTGAATTTATATTGCAAATATGTTTGGTATGTGTTATTATGTCTTGTAGGTACAAAAGATTGAAAGCAAAGCAAAAACGATGATTTTCGGTTAAGTTTCGACAACGTTTTCACGTTTATCGATATTCAAACGAAGTTGTAAGAATTCCACGAGCACTCCATTAGAAAGAGCATGAAATTATGAGTCCATAGGTACCTTTCTCACTTTTTGAACCGGTCCAAATAATATTATATGGACCGGTTAACCTCCTATTTTGACCTCTTTTTTTATGAACCGGACTAGCACATTTAACCCTTAAAGAATAAATTTTGCATATAGTTATTAGAACCATGCTCTAGCGCAGCTCGATGGGAGGACACCCCTTGTGTGGTTCTATCCTAGAGGTCCCGGGTTTGAAACTGGCTTAGGCTAGTTTTGTCTATTGCCACGTCAGCGCCACATGGTCCGCGGCTGCCACTTGGATGACACGTGACATGTGGGTTCCACTTCTGCCTTGTGGTGGTAGCTGTCCAATGACAGCCTGCCACATGGCAGTACTGACATGTTAGAAATTCCAAGTGGCAGGTACGAGGTGCAGAGGTGGCAGTACAAGGTGCAGAGGTGACGGCTAATCATTAGCTGAGGCGGCAGGTATAAGTTTGCTGTTAGAAATACGGAAAAGTATCGGTCACTTCCAATATAAGTAGTCATAGCTCGTAGTAATTAGTAATGTTATGTTAGTAAGCTAACCGGGCCAAAGATACATAGTAAGCCCATAACACAAGCCCATGGCCGGTTATGCTAGGCATATATAAACCCTCTCCACACATGGAGAAGTGTTGGTTGTTCATTTGTCACATTTTCACTAAGCTAATATTATCCTTTTTTCCTTTCTCTCTCTAAGTGTTCATCCAACCATCTCTTTCTCTCTTAAAAACTCTAAGTGAATCATTCCATACTTGTGTTAAGATATTCTACAATTGGTATCAAGAGCCATGGGGTGTTTGTGACGGTGTTGTGTGCGTTTTTTTATACTCATTTTTAGGCGTGTGTTTGGTTCGAATCTATCAAAAGATTTTCATCTTTTGAGGGTTTAAAAACCATAAAGCTCTTAACTTTCTTTCTTATTTATCTTAGTATAGACTAGAAGTACAAGAAAATCTTTCAAAAACCATAACAAATTTCATCTTTTTGAGTCTTTTTGGTTAAAAGAAGGTTTTGTACCAAGAATCTTGATTTCAAAATTTTCGTGTCAAAAACGTTAAAGTTTATGTTTTTAAGGTTCTATTAGTCTTAGATAGGTAAGAAGTACAAGAAAAATCAGGTAAAAATGTCAAAAAGTGAGTCTTTTTAAGATTTTTGGATTTTGAGTTTTGAACTTGGTCAGTCGATCTATACGTATCATTGTGTTCAGGCGATTTATACATATCATTTGGTCAGGTGATTGTTAGGATTATGAAAAAGACTCGGTCACCCCGTGTATAATCTAGAATATCATAGCTCGTTGTCTAATTATAAGTGTATGACTAATAGTATTGGGCCGGGCCTTTAGCCCGCTTGTAAGCCCATACTTAAGCCCATTTGGGGCATAAACACTCATGTATATAAACCCCTTTCCAGCCATGGGAAGGGGTTAGTTGTTCATTTTATCACAAGGCTTTCATTTGGTTTTTCTCTCACTAGAAACGTTACTTTCTCTCTCTAGATAATTTTCCAACCCAATCATTCTTGCTTGTGTTATAATATCCAATATACTACAATTGGTATCAGAGCCCATGGGATGATTAGCTAGATTGTGTGTGCGTTTCCTTGGTTAGTTTAGATCAAAAGTTTGGTTTTTGAAGGTTTATGGTCTTATTCTTGACACTCTTTGATTCTCATGTTTGTGATGTTAAAGTTAGTGTTTTTATAGTTGTTATAACCTTCTAGGACCAAGTTGTGCAAAAGAAACCAAGTGAAAACGTTCAAAAGGGTGATTTTTAGGTGTTTTTAGGTGAAAAAGTTCGTATTTTCGTCGTTGCGTTTTGACCTTCTGAGACATTCTTCGTTGCGTTTTGGTGAAGAAAGTACATTGCGTTTTGTCGTTTTGTATAGTACTATTGTACTGCGTTTTGTCTTATTAGAGGTTGCGTTTTGGTCGTTGCGTTTTGACCTTGAGGTTGCGTTTTGGTGATTGCGTTTTGACTACAGGTTGCGTTTTGAAGACTTTCGTTGCGTTTTGACTAGGGGAGACTCTGCCCAATTTTTTAATTGGTTGCGTTTTGATCAAGTCTCAAGATTTCATTGCGTTTTGATCAAGTCTCAAGAGTTCATTGCGTTTTGATCAAATCTCAAGATTCTTCATTGCGTTTTGACAATTCTTCACTGCGTTTTGACTCATATTTCTCATTGCCTTTTGACAAAACTTCACTGCGTTTTGACAAAACTTCACTGCATTTTGACAAGACGTCACTGCCTTTTGCCTAAGTTTCACTATCGACTTTAAGTTAACTTGTTTCAACCAAACCAAATCACAATCAAACAACATATCACCTAATCCAACAAACAATCATCACTTTTAACATACAATCACTAATCATTGATCGATCAACTTAATCATATCACAAGTAATCACTATGGCTAATCTTTCAGAGGACATCCAATGTGCCGGTTCCGATACCCGACCACCTATGCTTGATAAGACTGACTTTGTGTCATGGCAACAACGTATTCGATTGTACTGTCGGGGTAAGGATAATGGGGTAAACATTTTAAAGTCAATTGATGAAGGACCATTTCAGATGGGGACCACGCGAGTAATTGTTGTTGAAGGAGCTGAAGGTTCACTCAATCTGGGTCCTGAACGACCTCGAGTTTATTCGGATCTGTCACAGGATGAGAAGGATAGGTACAATGCAGACATTCGGGCAACAAACATCATACTTCAAGGTTTACCAAAAGATATATATTCACTTATTAATCATTACACTGATGCAAAGGACATATGGGACAATGTGAAGATGCTTTTGGAAGGATCGGAATTAACAAAGGAAGACCGTGAATCACAACTGTATGATAATGGTTAGGTCCTCTTGCCTTGATGTCCAATGTTTCACCTCAACATTATCATTCACAATCATCAACAATTCCACCGACCACATATCATCAACCACACTCTGCTGACACCTCACAATCTGATTTGGGACTTTCTCCAACTGACAACCTAATCGAGAACCTAACCAACACACTTGCCTTACTCACCCAGTCATACAAAACCTTCCTTCCTCAAACAAACAATCAACTTAGAACTTCATCAAACCCAAGGAATCAAGCTACAGTACAAGACGGCAAGGTTGTTGTTCAGAATGTTCAGGGTCGATAGAACAAAGGACAGGGTAATAATGCACGGGGTGCAGGTGCAGCTGGTTATGGAGGAGCACATAACAGAGTGAGGAATGCTAATCCAGGTCAAGCTAGGCAGGTTAAGTGCTACAACT